>JASAOO010003493.1:0-78768 GCA_030849075.1 Zelonia costaricensis
GGGGGAGGGGAGGGGAGGGAGGTGCGGCGGCGGTGGCAAACGCAGTGAGCTGAGGTGAGGCGAGCGCGCGTGTATAGGGCGTTCAGTGATTACGAGGCAAAGGAGGACGGAGAAATCGGGCAGGGGGCACAGCGGGTGCAAGCGGTAGCTGAAAGAACCACAACGAACGCAGTCTGGAGGACAGGGTTGACGTACACTGACATGCTGCACAGGGTTTGCACGCCGTTCGTGTGCGGGTTGGTGTGCCGTGCGTTGAGGTAAAGCAGCGTGGCGACAGAGAGAAGGGATTTGGTGGGTTTAGTAGCCAGCAGAGCGATGCGCACGTGCGTGCAGACCGCGTCGTTGACACAAAGCTACGCGCAAGTGCAGGGGAGCCTGCCTCGACGTGCTCGATGTCTTTTCCGTGTATCTCTCAGCAAGTCGCTCGCATGTAGCGATAGCGCGAGAGGGGACCGCCCGCGTTGAGCGTGGCGCCCGTTGGGGATGCCGTTGCAGGCTTGTCGAGGTCGACTTTGTGCTTTTTTTTTTTGTGGAGGCCCCACTAGAGCAAACCGTGAGTCGATGCGAAAGCGAAACAGGAACAGGCCCACAAGACGAGAGGATCAGCACGCGGTGTCCCACGTGAGGGCGGCGGGTGCTAGTGGCGGTCGGGCTGGATGTCGCTGGAGAAGGTCTCGCCCTCCAAAATCATCAGCTCCTCTGCCTCACGTCGCAAGCGCATGCGGCGCAGCGCCTCCTCGCGCGCCCAATCCATGCGGCCGTTCAGCTTGGAGTAGTAGGCCCACACGGCAAACTCGACGCCGAGCACGACAAGGGAGAGATGCCACATCTTCTCCCACATTGGCCAGTCGTCCCACTGGTAGCGGAACGTAGCGCGTGGGGTGTACGGGTACGGGTCACCGTCCCCCCACGCCAGGCGGCGGAACTTGGACCGCCGGAAGGCCATCTTGGCCATCTTCTGATTCCACCCGGTCATGGTTCTCTCCGCCGACTACAGGCTCGTTTGAGCAAGGTTGAGGATGGATGCTAAACTGCTACAGATTCGCGACCCGAGCTTCTCCCGGTGCGGGCGCGTGGCTACGCTAGTGGATGTCTAGTTGTTGGCTTCTGTACTATGCTGTGCGCCTCCGTGGCGGCTACGGTGAGCGGCGAAGCAGGATAACGCTTCCTTCCTGTCTACCTGACCAGTACGCGGTCGGCAGTGGCGGTGAGCCGGTTCCGGTGAAGGCAAAAAAGGGGACCGGAGAGAACGGCAGTGACGGTCATCCAGGTCATTGAAGAGGGCGCCGCCTTGACCCCACGCATGGAGAAGGCGTAGTGGCCGTTGAAAGGGACGGGACAGGGGGGGGGGAGGAGGAGAAGGCCGGACCCGAGCTATCGTCGGCACGCCACGACCCAAAGGCTCGCGGTACGGTGCTGCCGCCCGGCCGCACTGCACGCCTGGTGGCGAGCGCAGGAAAGACATCGCACCGGCAGCGCCCTCCTCTGCTGCTCCGGTGCGAGGCTCGACTGTTGTACACGTCCGGTGGCCGCGTTGCAGCCCCGTACAGCCCCGCGGACACGCAACGCGCGGTGACGGAGGAAGGAGCGGGCAGCAACGGCCCGCAGCCCGCCGTAGCGCCTGCCAGCCTTTGCCTCTGCACTTGTTGTTTTGCAAGCGAGCACGCATTTGACGAGGTGAACGGTGAACCCAGACTCCGCAACCGCAGCCACACATGGCCCAAGAGAAAACAGAATCCCGACTGCGCCAGCGCTGCAACAGCAAACGAGAAGCAAAAAGAGTGAAAAACCGGTGCCGCTGAGAACGCTGCACCCTGGACAGATATAGACACGCAAATTGTGAATGAGAGGCGTACGGAGAGCGCGCGGCGACGCGACCAACAGGCTTGTCGGCGGCGGCGCGCTGCCTCTTCGCCTGCCAGATTCCCGCGTGCAGCTCGTGCTGCGTCACGACCCGCAACCGCGCAGGATACCCTTCCGCCCCCCTCACGCACAGACACGCGAGAAGAAGGCAACGCACCTCGCTCTTCTCGCGGAAAGGTACAAAGACAAAAAAGACCAACGAGCCAGCACGCATCACAATTAGGACCCGATTTGCCCGCGCACACACACACGCAGTAGCCACGTGCACATGCACTACGCCAGCGCCGACCGGTGTGGCGCGCTGGCACTCGCCACCTTTCATTGGCATGGCTAAGACTCAGAAGAAAGGAGGGAGGCGGCCTCTCCCGCTCTACGCCACCTGCGTTTGTCCGCCACCGCTGTTCGCGACTTGCACAGCCCAAATGGAGTCGCGGAGCAGGCAGCAAAAAGGACGTGCACCACGGGTCATACAAGGAGAACAACAACAGCAAAAGAAAGGAAGTCAATCACACAAACACACACGCCTGCCCCCCTCCCCCCCCCGCACCAAACGCCTCGAGGGGCACACAAACAGACGTCAGGACTACGAAGGCACGGAAGCATAGTGGGGTGGAGACGGCCAGCACACGCGACAGAAACAAGTGCATGCCATGCCCTCCTTCCCCCCTCGCACCGCACGTGACAGTGCCGCTCTACACGCGGTTTACGAGGCCGGCGCAGTCGACGCCGATGCGGGCCAGGTTGCAGACCGGGCACAGCGTGCCCTTGAAAGAGGGCTCCGCTGGCGAGAGACAGTAACTGCAGCGAACAGGGTTCACGACACCCTTGTACATGGGCTTGTAGCTGGCCGAGCACATCACGAACGGGTTCCGCTCATCGTAGTCGATCTGCACGGCGTTGGTCGGGTTCCGGTCGGCCTCGGCGATGATGGCGGCCGCCTGCTGTGCCTTGTTCTTGGGTGGGTCCTGCTCAAGAAGGCGGCGCGCCACGTCTGCTGCGGTCTTGATGTTCTTCTGCTTGTACGCCTTGCTCATCGCCTGCGACAGCGCCAGCGTCATGTGCGCGCGGTGGAGTCGGAAGTGGGTGAAGTACAGGGCCAGCTGCAGCGACTCCGCGGAGGCGGCGTTCAAGGTGCGCAGGTGCAGCTGCAGCGCCAGCGCGCGGGTGTACTCCGGGGCCACCGCCATAATCTCGCGCAGCGTCGCCTTCTGCTGGTCGTCCTTGACTACAGTGACGACGGCGAGGTGCAAGATGCTGCGGAACACCTCCAGCGCCTCACCAAACTTGCCTTCCACGAAAAGTTGGTACCCGACGCGCAGCTTCTCGGCGAGCACCGGCATGAAGTCCGGCAACGCCGGTGCGCTGCGCGCGTCCACCTCACTCTCGGGCGGCTGCGTCGACGTTGCGAAAACGCTGCACGGGCCGCTCGGCGTCGGCCGGCACGCGTTCACGGCGGCCCACAGCTGCATCATGTACGGCTTCAGCGGCGCCGGGTCGGCCAGACCGATCTGCCGCTGCAGCAGCCGAAGCGCCGTCTGGAAGGACCCGGCGGCGACATGGAAAGCGGGCAGGCTGTACGCATCGGCCCATGACTGCGAGATCGGCGGGTACTCGCGCGGGACGACGTAGCCACTGCCGGTCGCACCCGCGCCGCCAGCGGACGGCAACGCGGTGGACACGTCGATGTCAAGGTCGTCGTCCCAGCCGCCGCCCTCGCCGTCGTCCCCCATGGCCGCCGCGTCGCCCTCGCCCGGGCCGGCGCCGTTGGCCAGCGCGTCGTTTTCGTCCTCGTCGTCGTCCCAGCCGGCGCCGGCGGCGACGTCCTCGTCGAGGTCGGGCTGCGCGACAGCGTCCAGCTGACCCGGCTCTTTTAGCAGCCGCGCAAACACGGACTCCTGCACCTGCAGCATCGGCCAGTTGTCCGTGGCCGGCTCGACCGTGCGGCGGCGCGGGGCGGGGTGGAAGCGCTGCGTCTGCACGCGCGCCGCCACGTCGGGCTCCATGCGCTCCAGCAACTGCGCCGCGAGCTCATCGAGGCCGTGCGACTTGGCCGTCACGTACGCGAGCGGCAGCTGGTTCGCCTTGCTCAGGATGTCGACGCGCTGCTTCGCGTCGCCCACGTACATGCCGTAGTGTAGCTTGAAGTTGTCGTCGCGCGTCGAGTCGACGAGGCTGGCAATCGAGGCGGTGTTGCCCGTCAAGAGGGCCAGCAGGCCCGTGGCGTAGAAGTTGCCGGCCTTGCTGCTCGCGAACTGGGCGAGCTGAATGTCGCCAAAGCGGGTGGCGGTGTCGGCAAGGCGGCGCCAGATGGCTGGCTGATTGAGCTCGATCGCGGTGGACTTGGCGATGTCGATGGCACCGCACTCGACGGCGAGGTTGAAGCGGGTGAGCGGATCGCTGACAAAGTGGAGGGCGATCTCGGAGTGGCCGTGCTTGTGCAGATAGCCGACCAGCGCCTGGCCCTTGAGCTTGCCTTGCTGGATGATGCGGATCAGGTCGCGGTACGACTGCTGCTGCAGCTTGAGCTTGAAGTTCAGCTCGGCGTTGTCGAGCTCCTTGCGCAGCACGCGACCATCACGCGTCAGCACGTAGATCGTGTCGCCGACGGCGCGCACGAGGTAGACGACGTTCTTGAGCGTGCTGATCGTGCTTGTCTCGCCGTTGCGCAGGTTGCAGTACTTGAGGTGGTCGGATGTGGTGAAGTACATGACGTCGCGCGTCTCGTCGAAGGCGGCGGACTTGATGCGGGCCGACGACTCCGCCACCGACGCGATGGGCTTCAGCCGCTTCGTCATGATCGTGACCGTGTTCTTCGCGATGAGGGCTACCTTGTTGAAGTCCTTGTCCCAGATGGCGTACCGCACGCCGGGTACCGTCGCCTCCGCCACGGCGCCGTGCTGCGCGACCTGGTATAGCAGGATCTTGTCCTCGCTCTGGCACAGGATGCACCCAACAGGACCGGCGAAGACGCGGCTGCACGACACGTCCGTCTGCAGCGGCTTCGCGCCGTTCTTGCCGACGTTGTGCATGCACAGCTTCCCGTTGGAGTCGACGTAGGCAAACTTGTGGCCACCAAAGAAGACGCCGTCGACGCCCTTGACGGTGGTGGTCACCGCACAGGTGGAGCCCGGTGCGGGCGAGGCGATCCACTCGAGCCGCGGGCCGCCGCCGACGTACGAGAGCACCACGCCACCCGTCGTTGGGCAGCACGACAGCGTGGTGGGTGGGTAGAACTGGTAGGCGACGGTGCAGCTGGTGACCGACTCCGTCTCGAAGCTGTACTTGTGCAGCTTGTTCTCGCACGTGTAGTAGAGCTGCGTGCCGTTGTGGATCGCGAAGGCCGGGCGCTCACGGGTCAACTTGAACACCTGCAGCCCCGCGTCGTGCCCGGTGGTGATCAGGTTGTGTGCCGGGTCGCAGGCCATGATCCAGTAGCGCTCCACCTCGCGGCGGAATGTCTGCACCGTCACGCCCGAGGACATGTGCACGACGCGAATGGTGCGGTCCTCGGCGCATGAGACGAGGTAGTCGTTCTTGTAGTACACGGCGCAGCAGACGTTGCCTGTGTGCCCGGTGAAGGTACGCGAGACGTAGCACGACGACCCCGACATCGTCCACAGCCGGACCGTGCGGTCGTCCGCCGCGGACAGCAGCAGGTCGCCGCACGGATGGAAGGCGACCCAGTTGACGCCCTTCTCGTGCCCCTCCAACTCGTAGCGCACCACAACATCGGTTGTGCCGAGCAGGTCCTGTGTGAGGCCGACCTCCTCCTTGCGGTGCCGGAGCGCCGAGATGTCCCACACCCGGATCGTCTTGTCAAGGCTGCCGGACACCACGAGGTCGCTGAACGGGTGGAACTGCGCGCACATAACGTAGTGGTTGTGTCCCGGAAGGCACGCGATGCTCTTGCGATTCTGCCAGTTCCAGATGCGGATGGTGAAGTCGTCGGAGCAGGACACGATCCAGGGCTGCTCACGGTGGAAGAACGTGGTGCGGACGTAGTCCATGTGCCCAGTGAGCGTGAAGAGGCAGCGGCGCAGCTTGTGGTTCCACACCTTGACGGTGTAGTCGTCGCCGCCCGTGACGAAGAGCGGCTGGTTGAGGTGGAAGTCGGCGCCACGCACCGCGCCAACGTGCTCCGTGTAGGTGTCGACACACGTGCTCATGCGGTAGTCCCAGATCTGCACCGCGCCATTGTGCAGGCCGCACAAGACCCAGGTCGCCGAGCTGTGCAGAGCCACCGCCTTCACTCTCGACGACCGGGCTTCGAACTTGGTCAGCATCGCGCCGCGCCTTTTTTCAGTTTTCAAGGAGTCAATGGAATGCAACGGTTGCCTTGCGCTTCAGAGAGGAGTGGAAACCGAAGCGGAAGGGCGGAAGGGAGGGGGGGGGGGGGGCGGAGGATGGGGAGACGGCTGGCGGCGCTGAAGAGATCCGACCTCGCTGTGGTGAGTGCAGTCCACTGGAAAGGGTACGCAGTCGCGATAGCGGGTGGGCCCGAGTAGCGGAGTGGCTTCCGCCAGGACAGAGAGAAAGAAGGATGTGCGAACAGGCGAGACGAGGAAGGGGCTCACACGCGGTACCACTTGTAGACGCGCGCACACCACCCGGAAGAAAACAAAGCACAATGACGACGTGTAAAACGAAAGAAAGGCAACACTTCCCATGGAGGCGGCGCGAAAAAGTGTACAAAGCGCGTGGTGCCAGAGGCGGTGGGTGGGTGGGTGGGGGGAAGAGGGAGAGTCGGACAGTAACGCGAGGGCGTTAGAGGAGGGGAGCGTGGCATGGCAGTAGTTCGAGATGCAGGGCGGGTGAGAGAGGCGCGCGCGGGAGAGAGTGGCTCTGCCTTCATCAAGTTCGTTTTTCTTTGTTCGGTCGGCAAAGAGGGGGTGTCGGGTGGGAGGGGAGGGGCCTGTGGGAAGCGCGTCCCGTTTTTTTTGTTTTGGTCTTTTGCGCTGCGTCGGCACTGGCGGAGGCCGCCGAAGTCTCCACGAAGGGAAGCTGAGCCACGAGCTGAAGCAGGAAACGCGGGCCGCCATGGCCGTGCCGCCGCATCGCTCTTCAGCGTCATGCGTTCGCAACAGCCCCGGCAGTGACCACCACAGAAGTGTGGGCGAAGTGCGGGTCCAGCGCTGAGGCCAGAAACGCTCTGCACGATGAGGCCGAGCCGCGCCCCTTCCGGCGCCGCACAGACCCCCGTCCGCGACACACGAGATACGTGTAGAGTCCGCCAAGAAACCAGGAGGCCGCTCCGCCTTGCGCCACGGCGGCAATCAGCGCTACGAGGGTCAGGGTACGCGGTGAGCCGACTGCGGTGAGTGCGGCATCCTTGAGCGCGCTCGGCGTGGCCCAAAAGCGGCCGTGCGCGGTGTAGTAGTCCCGCATGCCGACGGTGAGGTAGACGGCTCCCTCGGCCGCTGCGAGAGTGGCGAGCACGGCGGCGCAGAGGAGGAAGAAGATGAAGTAGTGCATGTTGCCGCGACCGATGCACGCGCCGAGGGCACCGCAGTGGTGGTCGAAGTCGTCCACCTCGAGACCGCAGTGTGCGCAGAAGCAGCTTAGCTCCGTCGGTGCGGCCACGAAGCCGGGGTCGGAGACGAGCACGAGAAAGAGCAGCACCTCGAGCACCACACACAACACCAACTCGATGAGGACCAGCAGGAGCAGCGAGGTGTCGGCCAGCAGCGCGGCGAAGCGCGGCGTCAGCAGCACCAGGGCAAGATGGAGATAAGCCACTGGCGGGAGCACTAGCATCAGGAGCGGTCCGCCCAGACACTCTCGGGCTACGTTGAAGCCGCAAATGGTGCGGCGCCCTTCGCCAGCCGGTCCGGTGCGGGTGTGCATGTGCCACCAACGCAGCGTGCACTGGAAAACGGCGGAGGAAGAGGCGACACAGCGGAAAGGGACGGAGCCGGCCGCTGCGTGCGGTGAAGGGGTGGCGCGGAGAGGGGCGGGAGGAGGGAAGGGGTGGGCGGCAGCGGGATCCGTGCAAAGAGCGGAGAGCGCATACGAGGGGAGGTAAAGCAGCCATACAAAAGTCGGACGGAGGCACGTGCGTCTGTGTGCCTCTCGTGGACGCTTTGAAACGGCCGCGTGCCTTCGACAGATCGCGGTGCCAGGTTGCACGCAGAGGGGTCCTGCGGAGCCGCGGTGGCGCCGTAGCGGCCGTGCAAGCACGACGCCGCTGTTGCGATACCCCTTCCAGCACTTCGTCAGACAGCAATTTGCACCACCGTCGCTTCACGGTTTGGAAGACGGGCTGCGATGACTTATCGCTGATAGCTGACGCGATGGCGAAGTGACGGGGCTGACGAGGGAGGTCGTGGTGGTGGCTCCGCGCCACGCGACGGTTGCACCACGTGCGGGAGCAAACACCTTGCTGGGGCGGTGGTGCCTCACGTGGTACAACTCGCATTCATGTGACTGTTTCGTTTGTTTGTTTTTTTCTGCTTCAGTATTAATCAGGTTGGTGCTGTTATGTCAACCATCGCGCCTGTTAGGATTAGCGCAGCCACTGCGGACACGAAGGAGCGGCCGTCCCCTCTCCGCACCACACCCCTGTTTTTATTCGACCAGCCGCCTCGACATCCTCTGGACTCGCGTGTGGTCAGAAAGAAGTGCAACAGGCGATGGAGGGGTACGGAGCTCTTTGCGTCGCTGATGACTTTCTGCGCCTCTGCGGCTCACGTGCCGTTTGTGTTTGTATTTGCGTAGTTTTGTGGCTGGTTGATGTTTGCCTGCATTCCCGCTTGTTTTTCTTTCTCCCACGATGACCACTTTGGCACGCAACTGACAGGCAACGTTCCCCTTCTCCGCCCCGTCCCCACTCGCGCATCTTGCTGCCCGCACTCTTGTGCCGGTCGTTCATTGAGAATGAGAGGAGATCCGAGTCTGTTGGTCAAGTAACGTCGCACGGAACGCGGCGCTGCGCAGCCCCCCCCCCCGACCCCGAGCGGAGGTCGGAATCCTGGCGCGCGGCTGCACGAGCTTCACACTACCCTGCCACCCCGCGTGGGACGCCGTTCGCCATCGCATGGCCGGCGCGGTGACTCAGACTGGGGGGGGAGGGGGAGTAGTCGAGGCGTGAAAGCACGAGGGCAGTGCGACACAGCAGTGCTACACACACACAGACACACGAAAAAAAAAAACAGAGAACTGAGTTGCGTGCGTTGCACGCACTTTCTAGTACCCGCGACCCCGACCACCAAACCCACGACCGCCACCATTGCCAAAGCTACCGCGACCACCACCACCACCACCACCGAAGCTGCCGCGCCCGCCAAAGCCGCCGCGACCGCCGCGGTCACCACCGCCGAAGCCGCCACGACCGCCGCGGTCACCACCGCCAAAGCCGCCGCGCCCGCCGCGACCACCGCGGTCACCGCCACGGCCACCACCGCGTCCGCCACGTCCGCGCGGCTTCGGCGGATCGGTGAACATGCGGAGCGGCGAGAACTGCGTGGCGGAGATGTACACCTTGTCGCCCTCGTTCAGCGACGCCGCCTGCACCCCCGGCGCGGGCTTCACCGAGAACATGACATCCGTCGTGTTGCCAAGAATCTCCTCGATCTTGCCAATCTTGGCCTTGTTCTCCGTGTACACAAAGGCGTTGAAGCGCGGCACCTGGCCCTGCACCGTGACCTTGTAGACTAGCTCGCCCTCCGCGGCGTTCATGAACGTGCCAACCTCCTCGACGTGGTCCGGCGGGTCGGGCTCAGCTGAGTACCCGCCGCGGCCACCACGACCGCCTCCGCGACCACCACCGAAGCCGCCTCCACCACGGCCGCCGCCAAAGCCGCCGCCGCCGCCGCCGCGCGGGCCGCCAAAGCCGCGACCACCGCCGCGGTCACCGCCGCCACGTCCACCAAATCCACGGGGCATTGCTCTGCAAAGTTCAAGTGAAGCCTCTGAGTGAGGGGCGACGTGTTTTTACCAGTTGTGTGCATTCCAATCCATGTGCGTGTGCACCGTTGTGTCCATCGCACGCGGGGGAAGCAGGGGGGGGGAGGCGGCAAAGCAACAGTGGACGAAAAAAAGACAGTGCGGGTGTTCATGAAGGTGGGATGAAGTCATCGCAGGGTCGAAGCTTCGAGACGGCGAGGCGACGGCCGCATCGTGGGGAAGAGCGCCCCGGTTGCGCTTCTCACAAGAGCAGCAACAGAACGTTCGCTTCGTAGCGCGGGTGGACCCCGTGTTGCAGTTTTGTGTGGCATTGGTGGCGAGAGCGAAGAGCTCACGCTGCAAGAGCTTGGTCGAGCGGCTTAAATAAGAGGAGGAAGCCTCGCACAGAGGTGCGCCACCGCCTGTGAAAAAAGGCCCTACACAGTTTCATAGGTGGCGATCACCGGTGGGGAGGGGGGGGGCGAGCAGGGAT
The DNA here is from genome assembly GCA_030849075.1 of Zelonia costaricensis. Taxonomy (NCBI): domain Eukaryota; phylum Euglenozoa; class Kinetoplastea; order Trypanosomatida; family Trypanosomatidae; genus Zelonia; species Zelonia costaricensis. Next base: position 10,238 of record JASAOO010003493.1, read on the forward strand.
GCGAACCGGGCTCCGCCGTGGTCGACGCCACACACGGCTAGGCAGCAACCAGGTGCGCGAGCAATAGAGTGCCATAAGACACCACTCACGCTGCTCCACTGCAGGAAAACAAAGCCGATCGACAAACGCACGCACGGCGGGCGGTGGGTTGAGTCACATGCCCGCCTTCGGCCTGAAGGCCGCAACGTGCAGCTCGCTTGCCAACGGAAGGCATCCAACAGCACAAGAAAGACGCCTGGCACAGACCCGCCTCGGCTGCAAGACCGTCTCCAGCGTACGTAGTGTGCCGGTGCCGATGCGCGAGCGCCGCATCTGTGTGGCCGGCGTTGGGGAGTGCACAGGCGGGAGACCGACGCTCTGCCTTTACAAGGCGATGTCTAGCGACAGAGCGCGGAGCAGGTGCTAGCTGGTCGCGTGCTGCCTGCCCCAGCTGTACCCCAGCAAAAACGCGCCCACCACAAGCAGAATGGTGCCCTTCCTACGCTGCATCATGTACATGCTGAAGGGGCAGTGTGGGCCGTCCTCCGCCTCCGCGGCGGCGACGGTGGCGGCGCGCTTGTTGGCCTGCTGCTTGGCCGCGCGAGCAAGAAAAGGGCACTGGCCGTTGCTCGGGTCGCCGCCATGCGCGTTGAGCATGTCCGCAGGTACTGCGGGGTGCCCTGCTGGCACTGATGAGGCGGCCGTGGGGGCGGCGTTGCCGGGCGGGCTGGCAGGCGGCGCGGCGGCCTTGGGCCGACTTGCCAGCCGCTCCTTCTCCAGCGCCGCCAGGACGTCCGCGAGCGCCTGCGCCTGCGCCGCCTCCAGTTGTACCTTTTCGGCGAGGAAAGACGGCGGAGCAGCGACGAGGGTCAGGTAGTTGAGCTCGATCGGCGCACAGAGCAGCTTGATGGCGTCGTCGAACAACAGCTCCAGCGCACGGGGGAGCGCCGGCAGCACCTGCGCCGCGAAGGTCGTCGGCGCGTCGCCGTCGTCGTTCTGCTCGCCGGGGCGCACGCCGTTGAGCACGAGGAGCACCGCGACGTCGAGCTGACTGTCCGGCAGCCTGTACTGGCCCTTCACCTCTTTGGCGAGGCGATAGTGCAGGGCGTAGTGCAGCAGGCTGTCCTTGTGGGCGTCTGAGAGTTGAATAGAGGCCTTGTTCTTCAACAGGAAGCGCACGTCCTTGACGCGGCCGAGGTGGGCGGCGAAGGCGAGCGGCGTTTCGCCGCCGGCGGCAACGCAGTCGATGTCGGCGCCCATGCCGATGAGGGCCTCCATCGCAGCGCTCTGGCCGCGGTACGTCGCCACGTGCAGTGGCGTCCACTGGTCCGCTGCAGGGTGGTTCAGGTTGGCGCCGTGCTCGTGCAGTACTCGCAGCACCGGCACCGCATCGGCCACAGCGGCGTAGTGCGCTGCTGTGAAGCCGAGGCTCTGGCCAGGCTCCTCGGACTCCTGGTTGGGGTTCACGCCAGCCCTGAGCAGCGCCGTCACCGCCTCGGCACTCCCCTTGCGTGCGACAGCGTGCAGCGGGTACTGCCCGTTGGGCAGCGGTTGGTTGCAGAGACGCGTGAACGACGTGTCCTTCACGGCCGCCTGCACCTCCGCGTCACTCCCGTCGAGCAGGACGCGCAGCAACTTCGTCGAGTCCATGGCGAGGGCGCACTCCGTCTTTCTTTTCTTTTATCTTTGCAGGTTTGTGCGCGAGGAGTCGGCAGGTGGAGAGCGTCCGCGGCGACGCGGGTGTCACGCGCGTGGGTGCGGGCCGTGAAGAGGTGAAGCGCTTCCCTCCGGCTCACACTCGGCGGAAGGGGAAGGCGAGGGGAGGGAAGGGGGGGGTGGTGGTGACAGAGGCATGTGATGGCGATACGACTCAGGCAGACGATTGCTTTGTAGGCGTGCGTGTGCGTGCGCCACAGAGCGAGACCACGAAGGCGGCGATCCAGATCGACCGAACGCGACAGCTCGCGGGGGAGGGGTCGTGCGTGCCTGGGTGTTGGTGACACGGCCAGCGTACAAGGTGAAAAAAAGAGTTGTGACAGCGTCTCTAGGCGCGATTGCGGTGGCTACCTTTTGGGGCGGGGGTGGGGGGGGGGGCACGAGGAGTCGCCAGGCACATGGACCGTTCGGGCAGCGATCCAGTTACGGCGTAGGAGAAGTTGTGGCGCAGCAGGTGACGGTGAGTGCAGAAGCAAAAGAAGACAACGCGCAACGTCCATTTCTCCATCGTCCCTTCAATTTGTACATGAGTGCGACGCCGCGCCGCCCACTGGGGATGCACCTCACTCAACACGCTTCACGGTGGCGTCTACAAAGTCTGCGATGGCGGACGGCCACGGCAGCACGGCGGCGTCGTTCGTGGGGCGGGCGGCAACGGCGCCGTCGTCGAGGGTGAAGAAAATGCCGAGCTGGCGCCAGAGGTCTCGTGACACGTCGCCCTTCACGTTGGCGGCAGCCCACGCCTTCCACTTCGCGTACGAGGTGTTGCGAGCAAAGAAGACGTCCCACGCACTCGTGGCGTTTGCAAGCGACATGCGGCGGTCCTCCTCGCCGCGAATGTAGTCGTACAGGTAGTTGTACATGAGCAGAAAGGAGCCGGCGTGCTCGCGGACGTCCTTCGCCCACTCGACAACGCGCTGCTTGAGTTGGAGGGCGGAGTCGATGCCGTGGCTGTACATGGACGTGAGCCACTCCTGACGAGACACGCACCCCTGCTGGGTCGCGCCGAGCTTCCAGAGAAGCACCATGCTCTCCAGCGACGCCGCGGAAACGTTGGTGTCAGCAAACAGCTGGGCGAGTCCTTTTCCAGTCAGGCTGTCCGACTCGGCGGAGCGGTCCATCGCGTGGAGCCGGTCAAACATGCTCTCCATCTCGCCCCGGGCGTTCTTGGAGAGAAGCTGCGCCGCCGCACTTTTTGCAGCAGGTGCCGCCGCCCGTGTTGCGGCGGCGGCGGGCTGGGTGGCCGACCGGTTGCGCTCCCGGGGCGCCGGCACCGGCGGCCTCTGCCGGGCAGCATTCTTCATCCTCCACTACAGGCTCTGTGGGTGCCAAGGACACTCTATGCGTGTGTGTGTGTGTGTGTGTGCATGAAACGTTGGGTGAAGAATCGCAGCACGTGAAGGTCGGGGAGAGCAGCGCAGAGGAGATGAGTGGAGGTCGGGCCCGGCAGCGGCAGCACGAACAAAATCGCCGAGCCATGCGATCGTGAGGGTGACGAGGAAAAAGAAAGCTAGGGAGCGAGCGAGGGAGGGGGGGGGGGCGGGGCGGGGCGGCATCGAGCGCTACCGCTCGGTGCGCACGCACATGGCTGCGCGGCCTTGTCGAGAATTGCACCGGACAGCGGCCACCAGCCTGCTCGTCTGCATCTCCAGCTGTGTGCGCATTTGTGTGCGCACGTGGCACCGCGAGTGAGCCGCCGCACTTTAGTGGCCGTGTCATTCGTTGCTTTGCTCTTGTTTGGCTGCGTGCCTATCGCGTGGAGTCGAGCTGCGCGTCTGGTCATCGAGACGGGCCCTCAGACACATCGCACTCACCCACCCACACACACAAGAACGCACGTACGGAAATGCGACGTGACCGTGAAGGAACCAAAAAAGAAGAAGAGGAACATGCATACGCGGAGAGGGGGGAGGGAGGCGAGTGGACAACAGCGGGGTGGGGGCACCGCTAGATGCAGCAAGAGATGCAGCGGCGCAGAAGCGCTTGTCGGTTCCACTCGATTCGCCCCCCCCCCCCCGCCCCCCCTCCAAAAAAGGAGCGCACAACGTGCCGCCCTCCCTTCCGTCACCGTCCCGCGGCCTTCATCTTCTCAGACAAGTAGGTGTGGTAGGCGATCGGCGTGCTGGCCTGCATCACACGGGTCCAGCGGCGGCGTCGCATGCGGGTCGTCGGCGAGGCACTCAGCTGCAGCTCGCCGTCGACACTGTCGGCGTAGACCCACCCTTCCCCGTCGTCTTCTCGCATGTCGTGCTGCCAGTCCCGCATCCACCGCCACGTGTCAGGGTTCGGCAGCACAAACGCCTCCCGCTCCTCCGGCCGCAGCGGGTCGTCAGCGGAGAAGTGGAAGAAGCCGTCGTCGCCGATGGAGGCTGGGCGCCACTCGCTGCCGGAGTGGCGCGCTTCGTTCTCGTAGCACGAGACGAGCGTGGCGAAGCGCGCGTCGTGCAGGCCTAGTGCACTGAGCTCTGCGCCGTTGAGCTCGTAGTACACCTCAAGCAGGACTGCCGTGAGCTTGCCGACCGTGCAGCCTCGGTAGTACAGCGGAATGTGCAGCAGCGCGGGCTCAGCGAGCGCGACAGACTTTAGCGGGAAGACGCCGGAGGCGACGACGATGCGCTGGTGCGCTTCGACCGGACCGACGCTGCCCAAGACAGAGAAGGTGATGGTTTGCAGCCGCAGAAACTCGGCATTGCTGACGCACGGGAAGAGGGCCGCTTCCGTAGAGCCGGGAATGACGTAGTCCCCGTCGCGCGGCGTGAGATGCAACGAGACCGGCGAGCCCTCAACGACGTCGAGCGAAACCTGCAGCTCAGCGCCGCCGATGAGCGGAAAGCGGGCACCGCTGATCGTGACGCGATCGAGGAGCAGCTGCACCCGCGGTACACACTCTCCGAAAAGACTCAGGAAGGAGCGCTGGCAGAAGACATCGGCGCAGAGAAAGGCGTTGCTCAGTCCCAGCGCGCGCGAAGTGGTGTAAGTGGAGATGTCCATGCGCGACACGCTTGGCCGCACCGAGTAGAAGATGCGCAGCGGCGATGGCGCGCTGGAGAGGGCTGGACTCGGCACCATCTCGCGCATGTTGGACATGAGATTGTCGGCCAGGATCTCGCGAATCAGCGCGTCCTCGTGGCTGAAATCGCCGCCAAAGTGGAAAGCCCCGGATACGACGAGGTAGTCGAACCGCATCGAGATGTCCACCGAGCGGTCCACGAACGGGAAGCTGGCCAGCAGCGTCCGGATGCAGGCGGCGCGGGTCTGCGCCGTGTACGCGCCGGGCTTCGCGTTCACCAGTATGAGGCCAAGCGAGGACTCGTTGAGGCGGAGCGCGCAGCCAGTGGCGGTGAAGTCGCCCCGGTGCACCCCCTCCCGGCGCAGCGAGATGGCCTCGAGCAACTCGATGTTCGCCACGCGCACAATAAAGGAGCGCTTGCACAAGACGAGCATTGCGTTGTTGGTGTGGTGCGTCGACGAGGACAGGGCTGTATTGGCTAGCACAAAGTACATGGAGGCACCGAGGTGGGCGAGGAAGTGGCGGGCCAGCTCGTCCGTCCCGAGCAGCGACGCCGGCACGTCAAGGAGGCCAATCGCGTACACCTCGCGCTGCTCCTTCGGGAAGAAGCCGCTGAAAAGCGCGGTGCTGCGCGGCAGCGGCTTCTCCTCCAGCGTGAAGCAGCCGTACCAGAGGTCGATGACCTCGTACGGCATCCGCGCCACTGTCATCTTGACCTCGCCGCTGACAGCCACGTCCCTGTTGCCCGGCCGCTCCACCGTGGTGCCCTTCACCGTCAGCGTGACGTCGTTCTCGCCGTCGAGGCAGAGCGAGGGGCACCACAGGATCGAGTTCCGCCGCGTGAGCATCGACAGCTCAAAAAACTGCTGCCGGCGCGCCGTCGAGGCGAACTCGAGCTCGTACGGGTGCGGTGCGTCGAAGAAGTACAGCGTGAGCCGCCGCGAGTGCTTCGGGTCCTTCTCGACGCGGAACAGGTTCATGACGGGCAGCTCAAAGGACTTGACCCCTGCCGCGTCGAGATTGCAGAAGTGGCCCCGGAACATGTCGATTTCCCAAATGCGCGCCTTCTTGTGCCCAAGCAGCGCCGAGTCGCTCGTCTTCACCACGCGGAACGGCTCGTGCAGGTAGCGGTTGTTCGGCAGCGCGTGTGATGGGATGACAAGCTGCGCGCTGTGGTCGTTCGGCGCGTAAATCTCCGGCCGCTCGCTGGACTTCGTGAAGAAGTCCTCGAGCGCCACCTGCGTCTCCGTGATGGTCGCCCCTTGCGTGCAGGACTGGCTGGGCCCGAGCGACACATCCACGACGGGCGGCTGCACCCGTGGCGCCTCCACCTCATTGAACACCGCCGCAGGAGGTTGAGGTGCCGCGGCCGCGTCGCACGCGGGCGGCGCTTGGCGTTGCACCGCCGCTGCGGTGGAGTGGTCGACGTCCGCTACAGGCGGTGTGCGCGTCACGAAGCCGGCTGGCAGCGGCGGCGGCGGCGCAGGCGGGGCCGCAGCGATGGAGGACTCGTCAGGCTCCTCGTCCAGGACAAGGTCCGCGTCGGCGGGCAGCTCACCGACCTCCTCGTTGTGGGCCGGGACGTGCAGGTCGGAGTCGTTCGCCAGGGCGTTGTCGAGGTCCGAGTCGGCCTCGGCTTCCGCCGGCAGCTCCAGCTCCTCGTCCAGGATTAGGTCCTCGTCGGCGCTCGCCGTCCTCGACTCGAGCACAAGGTCATCGTCAGCGACTTCCACAACGGGGTCGAAGTGGACGACCGAGGCGGAGCGGCTCTTGCGCATGGCGCTGCGCACCGCAGCAGGCATCTCGGCCGGCGTGGGGAGTGACGCGGTTGGTGCCGCTGTCGCAGCCGCAGCAGCTGATGACAGCATCGGCGTTGTCGGGTGAGTGGCAAGGAGCCCCTCCTCATCCAGGCTGTCGTCGAGCGAGGCGCACGCCTGCGGTTGCTGCGACGGCTGTTGCTGCTGGTGCTGCTGCTGCTGCCGTTCCTTCATGTGCGTCGCTGTCGAGTTCTGTTCCTGCTCCAGCGCCGCCACCTGCACCCGCATCTGCTCCACCTTCTCCGTGTCCGGCACGCTGCCTGACGCCGCCAGACCCTCGATGCGCTGCAGCAGCTCGTTGATGCGCCGCTCCTTCTCCGCGTTGGCGCTGCGCAGCTTTTCGATTTCCTCCGTCTGCGCGCTCAGACGAACCTCGAGCTCCCGCATGTACGTCTCGCGCTCTTCCATGAGCCGCCGCGTGTAGGCCAGCTTCTCCTCCAGCGAGGAGGTCAGCTCCTTCTTCACCGCCTCACTTGCGTCCAGCTCCTCCTGCAGCCGCTCCCGCTCCGCCGTCGACGCACTGGCAAGCTGACTCTTCAGCGCCGATATTTCCTTCTGCAGCGCGGCGATCAGCTCGTTGTTGTTCGTCTCGTTCACGACCGCCTTGTTCACAATCTTCTTGGCCCGCTCGGCGTACCGCAGCGTGCTCATCGTCTCCTCGTACTGCAGCGAGGACGGGCTGATGGTGGCGAGCATTACTGTCTTGGAGTTGCCGCCCAGGTTGTCCTTGAGAATCCACGTCAGCGTCGAGTCGCGGTAGGGGATGTAGCGACCCCTGCCCGTCTCCTCGGACTCGGCGAGCGCGCTGATAACGTTGCCGAGGCAGGTGAGCGACTTGTTGATGTTTGCGCCCTCGGTCAGTCGCTTGCCGGTGGCCAGCGTCTTAGACGCCCGCTCGCTGCCGGCGAGGTCAACGAGGTTGAGCCGCGACGTCTTCTGCGTAATGAGCTTGCCCCTCTCCTGCTTCTGCGTCAGCGTGATCGCGAAGACGGCGTGCGAGCGACTGCTCGTCGCGTTCATCGCCGTCGACGCCGTCGTGCGCACCTTGTTTCCGTCGCTCATCAAACGCAGAAACTCTACCTGCGTGCTCACCACAAACTTGGCGAGGCCCTCGATGAAGGGGCCGTACTTCGGGTGCTCCCGCACCCGCAGCGGCGTGTCGTCGTAGCCGCCCTGCGTCGGCCGCAGCAGGCAGCGGACCCTCTCGTTGTAGATCTCGTAGTACGACACCTCGACACACACCTCCGTGTCGTTCTCCCGCAGCGCGGCGGACTTCTCGAACAAGTTGCGGGCGATGCGCGGTATGAGGCCCGCGTCGTCGTCGTCGCGGCCCATCATGCAGTACGTCTTGCCGCTACCGGTCTGCCCGTACGCGAAAATGCACCCGTTGTAGCCCGTCATGATGTGCTCCAGCAGCTCGGCGCCGACCGCCGTGTACACGTACTCCTGCGACGCCTCCGCATTGCTCGACTCGTCGACGCGCTGGCCGCTGGACCAGAGCGCACTGTCATAGAGGAACTTGCCGCCGTAGCCGTCGATGGACTCAAGCACCTCGACCTCGTTGCCGTTCATGCGCACAATAACCTCCGCGTTCTCCTTGAGCTCATTTTCGCTCATGGGGCGGCTGCGCACGGCGACCTGGACGGACATAGCGCAAGCGCGACGAGTTCAGCGGCGCACACGGTTATACAAGTGATCTTGAACGCTCCGCGATGGAGCACGTCTTCCAGGCGAGGCGTGGCGATCCGCTGGGGATCGCGGGCGCTCTTTTTCTAGTTGCTTGCGTTTCTTTTCGTGTGCGCTTGTGCTCCTCTTGCGGTCGGCTGAATGAGCCACTGCGCGACTTTGTGGGTGCGCACCTGCGCCGTCGGCGTCGCGGAAGTGGAAGAGAGAGGGGGTGGAGGAGGAGGGCCACACGGCAGCACGAGATAAAAAAAGGCCATGTGACCCGTAGAGAACCGGCGAGGGGGTGAAGTTGCAGTGGGGTGTGGGGTGTGGGGGGTAGGCGGGTTGGCATACGTCGCACTGCAACGGCACAGGGCTGCGGCAATAGTCGCTGTAGGCTCCTCACCTGGCCAGTGCAACCCACTCGCGGGATGTCGTGCCCCCTTCTCCTCTGGCAATGTGCCAGGTGCTGAAGCGCCGGCTTGGCAGGCCGGTGACGCGCATGTGGCCTCTGAGTGGTGTGCTGCAGCTGGCTCTGCTTCACAGCTAGTGAAATAAGTGGGAGCGCGAGAGGCGGGCACGGGAAGGTGCTGCGCGGCTTGTTGCGGGGGCGGCGCACTCCTGCTTCCGATGGACCGCCCTCCTCCCCTCCGGCGCCCCGCGTTCCGCTCTCCTCCCCGGTTGTCGAGACGGCTGTGTAGTTTCTATGCGTCTATCCTTCGTGTTCAGCGGGGTTCCACGTCCGTCAGAGCAGCTCGGCGAGAGCGACGTCGTCGTCGTCCCCACCGCTGCCGTCGTCTGCAGCGAGCTCGATTTGGTTGCTCCGCGTGACGCGCTCCACCAACGCGTTCGTGGCGAGCAGCGCTTCTTTGGTCAGGGTGCCGGCGGTGCTCTGGAACAGCAGGAGCTCCTGGACGATGGCGACGACGAGGCGCATCGGCTGGTGGCGGGCCGTGTGACCGAGCCGCGTACCGGACGACGCCTTGGCGACGGCTGTCATAACCGGCACACGCAGCGTCGTCGGCTGGCCGTCCACCACCGCAGGCGCGAGTGAGAGCGCGCTCAGCAGCAGCGCGTAGTAGCCGCTGCGCACGAGCAGCTCCGTGTCGCTGCCGCCGTACCCCTGCACCATGGCCGTGGCAAACGCCTCCAGTGACTCGGGGGCCGCCGCGAGCGCAGGCGCCAGCTCCGCCGCTGCGTCGCTGGGCGACCCCGTCGACTCGTTTCGGACAACGTTGATGGCGCAGCAGAGAGCGAAGAGCTCCACGTCGGCGTGCGAGCTGGCCAGCGGCGGCGTCGCAGAGGCGAGAACGTCGAGGGCGAACTCGGCAAACACCGCCGTCTTGTGTGTCGCCCGCAGGGCGTGCGGCAGCACATTCGTGATGTTCGTTAGCACCCGGAGCGCCGGCACCTGTGCTGCGCGGTCCCGCATCTGCGCCACGAGCGCCGGCACCAGCGCCAGCAGCCGGTCCGCCTCGCGTGAGAGCGTCGGCGTCGCCGTCAGCACCTCTAGCACCGCCAGCGCAGAGCCCTTTGCATCCGGTGAGGTAAGGAGCCGGCCAAGCTTCTCGAGCCCCTCGAGACGCGCGAAGGCGAGCGGCACGGAGGCGCCGTGGTGTGCGGCCAGGTACGCGCTGCCGTCGTTGTGCGCAAACACGAGTGTCAGCAGCACGCGCATGGAAAGCGCCGCGCAGCCGCCTGCGGGTCCGTCCACGTTCGGCGGCGTCGCGGACGTGCAGAGACTCGCCGCTCGCGCTTCGAGGCTGTCGGCCGTCCCGTCAGACCCGAGCAGCGGCGAAGACCGCGGCGCCGCGGCCATCTTGCGCCGCTGCGACCAGTGGGCTGTGCCGCTCGTCGGCGACTGGGCCATCGGCGTGGGTGCCGCCTCGCTTCCGTCGTCGGACGCCAGGGAGTCCACGAGAAACGCCACCACGCACTCCTGGCAAAGCGCTTCGGCTTCAGCGTGTGGAGTGAGGCACAGGAGAAGTCGCAGCGCGACCCGCCGCAGCGCGGTAGGGCGAACGCAGCACAGCCGCTCCACGAAGACGGCGATGGCGCCGGCGCGCCGCAGCGCCAGCACCACCCTCGTCACGCCGATACGCTCGAAAAAGGCCACGAGCTCACCGAAGGACGCGTGCGATGCCGTCTGTGCAGCGGCCTGCGCCAGAAAGACGGCCATGTCCGCCACCTCCTCGTCCTTGCGCCGAAGCAGGTCGAGCTCGGCGCCACCAACGTTGTCACCCACGGTGCGGGCAGACGCCGGCGATGCGCTTGATCGAGCGGTCGGAGAGGACACCCCGGCCGACGACGGCGACTGAGACGCGCGAAGGCGCTTCACGGGAGGAGTGGCAGTGAACGAAAGCTCAGCAGCGAAGCAGGCGTCCGGGGCGGGACACGGCGCGGACCAAGCAATCTCGCTCGGGTCGTCGCACCACGGGGCGGAGCCCACGGGAGTGGCCCGCAGGTCTGCTACGTCGCCGCCGACGTCACGGCCCGTGCGAGAGCGCTTCATGAGAGTCAGAACCTTTAGCCAGCAGCTTAGACCAGGCGCGTGGGACGCAGAAAGGGGCGGGTGGGGGGAAAAAGCCGCGCCAGCGGTGCGGTGCGTGGCGTCCGTGTGTGTTGGAAGCCTCAGCGCGGAGACGTGCGTTGAGGGGGAGGGCGGGGCGGGGCGGGGAATGAAGGAGGAATGGACCAGCCGGCCAAAGGTGGAGGGAGGAGGGATGGGGGATGGGGGGGGGGGGGGGAATGACGCCAAGGCGAAGGCACGCCACACGCCCAACTCCACCTTGTCGTTTGAGTTGAACGTCGTCACGGCGGCTCGCGTGACGGAGGAGCACTGGAGTGGTTACGGTGCTTTGCAGGTCTCACTCACCGAGCCAGCAGAGCAAAAAGGCGAGGCGACGCAGGTTGTGTTCGCTTCTCGTTGAGTCTCGAGCAGATGTGGCAGCGCCTGTGTGCGATGGGTCTCTTCTCGGTCGGCCGCCACTCACGTGCGTCCGTCCGGGGGGCCAGTGGAGCCGGTGTCTATGTTCAATGGTGCAGCTGAAAAGCCCAACAGCGGCTGTGCAGTTGTGCGTACGACAACGAGGTCCGCTTGTGGAGCAGGGATCGAGGAAGAGGTGCTTGGCACGACGCACAACTCCCCTCTCTCCCTCTCTGCACTTCTCCTACCCCCTTCACGCACTGCGGAAGTGGTGCAGCTGGAGTTCGTTCCATTGTATCAGGTCACTCGTTGGCTCTCTGCCAAGAGACATCGCGCCTAGAGCGAGCCAGGGACTTTGCCGCGCAAGATGGAGTCGTACAGCTTGTCGAGGTCGTCGTCGCCGAGAACAACAGTCCCACCCTTCTTTCCGCGGATAACCTCGCCCCCAGAGGCGGCGATGATCTCGCTAGCCACACTCTTCGTCTTGCTCGACAGCTCCGCCACGTTGAAGGAGACCCCGCGGAGAAGCGGGGCGGCGTCGGCGCGGAAGATGACGCGCTCGAGCGCGGCGGCCGAGTACGTGTGCTGGTCGGTTTTGAGACCAACAATGTGACGCCGGGCATCGTCCAGCTCGGCCTTCTCGTTGCAGATGTACTGCACCGACACGACAGGAATCCCGCGTGCGACGGCAATGATGAACTTCGGCGTGCGCACCGGCGGCGTGGAAACGACGAGAAGGTTCGCTTTGGTGATGTCCACCACCACCCGGCCCTTCAGTTCACGCACCCGCTTCGCGATGGCAGCCCGCTCGTCGGCCTCCATGCCGGTCAGGCAAACGTGCGGCGGCGCTGCTGCCTTCCCGTTGTGGGAGGGCGATGCGGGGGAGGGCGTCTTTACCGCATTGACTGGCGGTGCTGCAGCTGCTGTCGCCGTCTTCGGCTTGACAATCGTCTTCCGTTTCGCCGTGGCGTCCGGCGGCGTCGGCTCCGCCTTTGCGCGCTTCGCCGGCGCCGACTTTACCGCCGGTGTCTCGCGCCTGCCCGCCTTCCTCGTTGGCGCGGCGGGGCTCGCCGTGGCGGCGGTGGCCGCCTCCGTCACGAGGCTGCCGCTGTCGTCAAGGTACGGGACGTTGCTGCGGCGGGTTGCGGCGCTCGACTTGGTCGCTCGCCGGGTTTGAGCCGCCGAGGCGGAGAGCGGAGTGTCGAGCGCTTCGGTCTTGCGCGTGGGCCTGGACGGCGGCGTGGGCAGCTCCGCCGGCTGCTGCTCCTGCGTGGGCGGCGCATCCGTGAGCGTCTCGAGTGTGCACTCGACGTCACCAAAGACGATGCGGCAGCCGGGGGACAGCTGATAGTAGCGGTTGGCTTCGAGTCGTATGCCGGGGCCGGGTCGGATGCTAAGGAAGGTGCCGTTGGTGCTGTTGCAGTCGCTGATCCACGCATCGCCGTTGGCGCCGATGTCGAGGAAGGCCTGCATGCGGCTGATGGCGGCGAGCGGCGACTCGAGGTTGATGAAGGAGACGCCCTCAACGGGCACGCTGCTACGCCCCACCACGTTTTTACCGACCTGCAGCGGGTACTGCTTCTCCTGCGCCACCAACGCGTACGCCGTCGGGCCCATTGCTGCTACTTCCAGTAGGACCGATAGTTACACAAGGCAACGCGCCGCCTCAGCAGACCGGCGCACGAGTTCTGCACGCAGTGGGAGCAGGTGGAGGGAGCAGCGTGCAGTCGACACCGGTGGTCCGCCGTGGTGAATGGCGCCACGGCAAGTCGAGCGCGATAAGAGTTGGGCCACGGGGAGGTGGAGATTGGGGAAGGCGAGGGGGAGAGAGAGAGAGGCGCATAGGAAACGTGCACACGACCGCGGGGCACCAACCGCTACGTGGTGAGTGGCGTAAGACGATCCAAAAGCGCGCCGCGATGCGTTCAGCTTCTCCGTTGGCGTCCCGCGCTGGAGCCGGAGTGTAACTCGGCACCACGTTTCACTACTAGATCGCACTTGGCGTTTAGGGGGGGGGGGTGATTGGGTGTAGACGGTTAGCAGCGTCAGCGCATCACGCGTCATCAGCTCGAGGTGTCTGGGAAGCAGAAAAAAAACGGGGCAGGGCGCCGCGTCTTTCTTCGCAAAGCAATCAGCAATACCGTGCAAGCTAAAAGCACAAACACGCCCTCAAACACACACGCGGCATAGCGTGCTGCACTTCACCCACGCCGCCGTCAGGAGCAGCGCGACAGACTGTCTTGTAGTGGAACGACTACAGCGTCGCGGTGTTCGTCGGACGCTTCGCCACGACGCCGTAGACCGTGTCTCTATTCTGTACCGTCGTCGCAATGTAGACGACGTCCTCAAACTTCATGGTCACCCGCTTCATCCACTCGCCTTCCGCAAAGAGGGCTGAGCACTGCTGCAGGATGGCGTGGGCGAGCACCTGCTTCTCCTCGACCGCGAAATCGCCACTGTACTCGACCACTCGCCCAGAGCTGGAGAGCACAACGAAGCTGTTGATGCCCTGACTGAGGAGCTGGTCCTTCACAATGGACAGCTGCGACATGACGCCCCCGCCGGAATGGCCGCACTCGATATTGACGGAAAGAAAAGCCGCACTCACAGGCGACTTGATTTATTGCGGTGCACACCTGCTGCCCAGCTCCGTGTGTGTGTGTGTGTGTGTGGCACGGGTAGAAAGAACGACGTGACGGGGAGTGCTGGTTGCTGCGTCGCGCACACGACAACCGCATGTGCAGTTCGTGTGAAGGAAGGAGAGACGGGCCGAAGGGAGGAGTACGGGGTGGAAGGCGTGTGCGTTTGCACACATGACCGGTGTTGCTTTAACGCTGTCGCTGCGTTGTTGGCAGCTTAAAGCAGGGGGAAGGAAGGGGGGAAGGAAGGTGCCGCCCCAAGTTCCGGTTCACTCACACTTCTATGAACGTGGCACTGTCTTGTGGTGCCCTCGCCGTGGTAAGTGCGCACACACACAGGTCGTGTACGTCCTGTTTTTTTTTTTTCGGGGGGGCGGCGGCGGACTGAGAGCGGCCCTTTGCAGGCACCACCTCCGTCTTGCTGTGATTCGTCTTCTTTGCATCCTTGCACGTGTGAGAGGCCCTCTCAGGTGAAGACCCTGAGTGTACGGCGTGATGCGGGCCGGAGGTGAGTCAGCGCTGTGTGAGACCGGAGTGCGCAGCAGCGATGGGGGCGGCAGTCCCCGCGTCAGTAGTGCTTCTTGGGTGTCTTGCGCATCTTGGGCTTGCCCTGAAAGTGCACGTAAAGCTCCTCCTCGAAGCTGAGGTCCTCGAGAACCATCGGCTTCGGCCGGTCGCGCCAGTGGGGTCCCATAAAGTGCTGCCGGTCGGTCAGCTCCTTGTGCTTGGCAATGGCGTCGGGGTCCATGTTGCCGTAGCCCCAGTTGGACATCGGCACAAAGTCGCGCTTGCCACGGCTGTGGTTGAACGCATCAGGGCTTTCCCGCTCATCGCGGCGGCGGATAAGCTTCTCGTGGTTCTCCATGGGATTCACTACGCCCCAATCGTACGCCTCACTTGCGTTTGGCAAAAGGCGCTGCCGCGACTTGGAGTGGCACATGCGGCCGTACGAGATGCGGTCGAGGCAGCTCGCAAGCTGCAGCTGCAGGGTGTGGCCGCCGTCGCCGCGGTGCTCGAGCCACTTGTCGCGCACCTCACGCAAGGTGTGCTCGCGCACAAGCTTGTCGCGCACGAGGTACGCCAGCGCAAGGCACTCCTTGTACAGCGCCAGCTTCGCCGTGCGGCTGTGGATGTCCTTGCCCTTGGCAAGCGGCAGCGACTGCAGCACCTGCTTGCTCATTCACCAAGAACGGTGTGTCTGTGTCTGTGTGTGTGTGTGTGTGTGTGTGTGTGTATGTGTGCGCGGGTTTGGGTGTCTTCGCTTTCGTGTACTACGTGTTAGTCAAGACGAGGCGAGGCACCGTCATGCCAATTGCATGTGAAGGCCCAAGATGCACACTCACAGCAGCAGCGAGGAGTGCAACCCGGAGGAGCTCCATACGGGAGCAGCTGTCCCGTCCGAGTGGGGGCACAAGCGGCACTTGAGAGGGGCACCTGCTTACCGCAGCGCCGCCACGTGTGTGTTGGTTGCACCTACGATGTGGCTGGGCCAGGAGAACGCCCACGCCGCTTCTGTGTGGTGCGCAGACGAGGCTCGCTCGGATTGCCGATGAAGTTGCTTTCACCACGGGTGGCAAAGTAGAAACACACAACGGGAACGCACGGGGGCACCCACACTGAGGCGGGTACTTAGAGGAGGGCGGGGATGGCGTGTAGGAGCAGACACCCACGCGGCTGCTCGGCTGTGCCTTCTTTCCTTTTCTTCTCTATTCATCGGCATATCGCTGGCACCTCGACCTCGCTCCCCTGCTTTGGCTAGGTTTGCCAGCAATGGACCGTCTATGCGTTTCGGCTACCCGAGCACGTGCGTGATTTCTATGGGCAGGGTAAGCAACACTCACTAAAAGCAAAGGAGCAGCAGAGACGACGACGGCGCTCCTGTCGGTCGCTAGGGCGCACACGCGGGCTTGAAGAAGGACAGCAGCGTTTTGGCTGGCGCTGCGGCCGTCTTTTCGCGTCCGTCAGCCTTGGCGGCAGCACCGCGCGCGCTCGACTTCTGCGCCGCTGCGTGGTTCGGAGGCGACACCGGCGCTGCCCCAGCGGCCTTCTGGTTGGGGGTGCCACCGCCACCCTCGCCGCCGCCGCTGCGGACGAGCTCGGCGGTGCGCCGGTGGTACTCGTCGTCGCTGATGAGCTCCCCAGTTGTCTTGTGCTTGTAGCACGGCACGTCGCAGCAGACGTACTCGCCGTCCTCCACCCGCATCTCCGTTTGCACCTCGCGCACGTACGCCTTCTGGAACTCGACCACGGCGGTGTTGAAGAAGGAGCCCAGTGTGCTCTGCGCCGCGCCCGCCTCCTCCGCAGTCCCCGAGCCGCTCTTCCTCGCTGTCACCTCCTTCTTCGCGGTCGCCGGCGCCTGCACCGGCGCGGCGGGGCGGAAGGCCAGCGGCGGGGCGTCGTCGCACATGATCACGTCGTCGTTGGACGCCGACACCTCCACCACGTCGAAGACCGGCGCCTCTTCCTGCACCGAAGGCTCCGTGTGGCTGCTCCTGTCCTCGCTCTGGCTGAAGCGGTTCGTCGCCTCGCCCTCCTCGTCGTCGTCCAAGAAGCTCGACGACACGGCGGCGGCGGCAGGCGTCCCGGCGGCCACGCCGGACGCCTTTTTCTTCGATGCCCGCGCCAGCTTCGCGAGGCTCGTCGTGGGCTCCGTCTTTGCCGCCTTCTTCGGCCGCGCCGATGCGCGTGCGGCCTTCGCAGCGGCTCCCGCGGTGGAGGGGGCGGCGGCGGTAGCGGCACCGCCCTCCTCCCGCACCCGCTTCAACGCCGCCGCCTCCCTCATCTTGTCGAAGATTGTCGGCTTTGGCGCTACAGCCGGCGGCGTCGGCGCCGCCGTGACCGGCGCTGGTGCGGGCGGTGCGGCTGCTGCAGGTGCCGGCGCCTCCTCCTCCTCTTTTACAGGCAGCTCTGACGGGGAAGCTGGCGGAGGCGCGGCAGCGGCGGGGTGCGCTGAACGAGGGGGCGAGGGCGGCAGCGGCAGCGGTGCGGCGACCTCTGGAACTGCCACACTCATCGGCGGCGCCGGAGCAGCGGCGGGGGCCTTCGCCTCGGCTGCCGCCTTCATCGGCTCAAGCTTTACCGGGGCGACGGCGGCCGGTGCCGGGGTTGTCCCGAGCGGGCGATTCTCCATCACGGTGCGCGACACGATGGGGTACGCACGAACGGACGGCGCGGAAGCTGGACAGAGGTGTATGGGCAGGGAGGAGACCGCCGTGTGCGTCGGGTAGGCGGCGGTCAGTAGGGCGTACGTGGCCGCGTCACCGGTGATGCTGCCCGCCTTCCGCATCGCCACCGAGGTGGACTGGCCGCTTGCCGCCTCCTCTATGACACTCGAGAGGAGCGTGTAGGCGTCGTCGTGTGTGTCGGCGATGGCTGCAAAGATGGGCCCCATATCGTCCACCGACGTGCCGAGCTGAGCCGCCGCCTCTGGCACGCTGAGCAGCGGCCGCGTCGCAAGCAGCGCTACCACCTGCGTCTCCATTTCGTTTGTCGCGGCGCTGCTTTCGTGGTGCCGGTAGTTGTGATCTATGGAAGTCTCGTACGACTAAGGGTTTGTGTGGGAGAGGAATGGGGGAGGGGTAGTGCTCACGTGTGCCGAAGCGTGGCCCCTGTTACACTTGTGTTGTTCTTGGCAAGGCGCAGAAAGCAGGACGAGATCAAGTGAGGAGGCACTTGCACGATGACGCGTGTCCACCGCGTGGTGGAGGTGCCGTCGGAGAGCAAGGAAGAAGGAGGGAGGCGGGGTGGTGGGGGCAACGTGCTCGCGACTAGACGGAGAGCGGCACCCTTGCTCACGAGCAGGCGCACGTTGCAGCGCCTCCCTCCCTCCCCCTCCCCCTCCTCTCCCTTTTCCCCGGCCCGCGCGGCGGCTCTGCTTTTGCTTCCATACGACGTGCGAGGCGCACACATCCGCGTACGAACGACGTGGGCTCCAAAGGAGGAAGAGAGAGGGCGGAGTGGGAGGGGGGGGGAGGATGGCGGGAGCGAACCCACCGAGGGCACAACGGAGTGACCCACCCAGCCATGCTTTCCTGAAGCACGAAGGTAGCTTATCGAGACGCACACATCACCCCACTACAGTTATTGTTGTCTTTGTTATTGTTGTTGTTGCTGTTGTTGTTGTGTGTGTTGCATTGGGGGGAGTCGACATTGAGGTGAAGATGGAAAGGCTCGGGGCCTCTGCCGCATTTCCACTTCGACTCCGCGGCGCAGCAGGTCAAAGGAAGTACGCCGGTTCCTTGGTCTTGGGTTCGTCAGAGGTGGCGATCTGCGTGTCCACCTCCTTGAACACAACAAATTCGCGGGAGTGGTCCTCGTAGATGCGCAGGACGCTCGCCAAGTTGCCGCAGCGGTAGCAATAGTTGGGCGCCGACCAGACGGTGCAGAGA
Source organism: Zelonia costaricensis (assembly GCA_030849075.1). NCBI lineage: Eukaryota > Euglenozoa > Kinetoplastea > Trypanosomatida > Trypanosomatidae > Zelonia > Zelonia costaricensis. The sequence continues at coordinate 28,378 of JASAOO010003493.1, forward strand.
TAGTCCTCCTCGAAGTGGTACTTGAACCCTTCATGCACGAGCTGGTGAGCGCGGGCGATGAGGTTGAGCCGGTTGCGGTGGATGAACTCGCGCGTGACGGAGGCGCCAAAGAGAAAGCCGGCGCCGCGCTGCGACACAACCCAGCCGTCGACGTTCTCCGGGTCGGACCAGACGAGGTCGGAGAAGGGGCCCTCGTTGGGGATCTCTTGCCGCCTATTGAGGAGGCGAATCTGATCAACGGCGCGAATCTCCGGCGAGAGGCCGCCGTGGATGCAGAGTCCCTTGCCCTCGATGAGGGCGGCGATGGGCATGCAGTCGAACACCTCCGTGCACAGCTTCCAAATCTCAACCGTGCCATACTTCTCGGCGCACTCGTCATAGAAGCCGTACATCGTGGTCACCTGCCGCGTCTCGTGGTTGCCGCGGATGAGCGTGATTTTGTGCGGATACTTGAGCTTCAAGATCAGCAGAAACGTCAGCACCTCGACGCTGTTTCGGCCCCGATCGACGAGGTCGCCTAGAAAGATGTAATTCATACTCCCTGTCTCGCGCCGAATCTCGCCAGCGACTTCGAACAGCCGGAGAAGGTCGGGGAACTGGCCGTGAATGTCACCGCAGATGGTGACGGGCAGGTGCACCCCCTGCACGTTGCTTTCCTCGATCAAGAGATTAACTGCGGTGCGCAGAAGCAGCTGCATCTCCTTCACCTCAAGCGGCTGCACGTGCCGCACCTTCTCCTCCCACGCGTCGAGGTTCATCGTGGCCGCCGTTCCTGTCTTGTTTGGTTCTTTTCTTCCCTGTCAGTACGTGTTTGCGATGTGGGCGTGGGCGTTGGGTGGGGGGGGAGAGGAGGGGCTAACGCAAGCGGACGATTGTACCGACAACGAGGGAAGACGGTAGTCAGCGTTCAACACACAAGGATGCACAGCAAGTGGTTGCTTGCGAAGGAAGAGCACACGGGCAACCAATGCAGCAGGCTTCAAACACAGCTGAAGACCGCGAAGAAAAAAAAAAAGTGGCAGCTGAACAGCGGCGATCACGGTCGCTTGCGGAGCAATGCTACGTGGCGCGGGTCTGTGACCGGCGGCGCTGTGAGACGCGGCGCGCTCGCGCAGGGACGCAACGACGCAGCCCGCTTCAAAACCCGTTCGGGTCAGAGCGCGTGGGTGTGCGTCTGCAGACGTTTGTGTGTGCGTGTGTGTGTGTATGTGTGTACCTGGATGTTCCTTGTGTTTGCGTACACTAGAGGACCGACGCGTGGGTAGGGGCCTCTGGCGCCAGAAGAACCTGCAGAAGAGAAAGCCAAGAGGGTCACAGAGTCGGAAGGGGGGAGGGGAGGGTTGATGGGAGGGGTGGGGGGGTGATGGAGTGAGGGACGCCTGCTGCAAAGACGCCGAGGTCGCCTCTGCCACACTGCGCTGATCGTTAACCCGATGGCAAGCGAAAAGAACACTCGACGCAAGGTGGTCGCCGAGATCGTCTCAAGCCTTCCATGCCACCCTGTCTAAGCATGTTGCTCTTTTTTGTTTCAGGCGGGGGTGGGGGGGGGGGGGGGTTGCTATGCACATCCTGTGGTTTCCACGGAGCCGCTGCCGAGCGCGCCCGACAGTTCTCGCAACGTGCACGCGGCCACGACACGCTCGCACATGATGTCGCCGCAGAGAAGGGGGAGAGGGGAGGAGGGTGCGCAGAAAGCCAAGCACAAAGCGGCGCAAACGTAAAAGAGGAACTGTGACAACGGACAAAACAGCGAACAGCGTGAAACTGGCGCCCGCCAGGTGAGGACGCAAACGAGCCATGGCACGGTGTACGCAGAGTGCACGAGCCCCAACACCCGTTCCCACCGCGCCGAGCGCCCTCCAACCGAGAAGCTCAGACAGGGGATCTGAGAAAAGGCAAGACGTGGGAAAGGGAGAAAAGAGAAGGGCGGGGGGGATGTCACGGCAAGAGGGCACCGCGGCGACGGCGTCGAGGGTGCACCTCCCTCTAGTCCCACTCATCGCCGAGAGTGGCGTCCTCTTCGGCGATGCGGACTGCGTCGTACTCGGGCATAGAGAAGACCTCGCTGTCCGGGTACTTGACGCGGCAACTGTCGATGATACTCAGAATCTTGTCGAGGCGGACCTGCACCTTGCGAATAACCGACTCGCTGCTCACCTCGTACGCAGCTGGCGGCATCGACCTCTCCACGTGGCGGATCAGCGGGTAGGGCACTTGGCTGGTAGCGGCAAAGCGCTGGAGGTGCTCGAAGGTGGAGCGGCGGAAGCGGCAAATCTGAATGCGGCCCGTGTCCCCAAAGAAGGGGCTCTCGGGCGGCTCCTTGTGCGAGTACAGGCTGCTGCCGTGGTCGATGTAGGCGTACTTGGCCAGCCCCTTGATGCGGTTCTCCGGTTGCTCGACCCCGCACTCGGTGTGCTCGCTGCAGCCGCCGTAGACGAAATTGTTGTGGTCGTTGGTTCCCCGGTCGGTGTTGGCGATGAGGAAGTCGAAGATGCTGCGGTCGAGCAGCTCGCCGACGGCGCGGAGGCGGGCGCGCTTGGTGCCGGCGAAGAGCTCGTGGCCGGGCACGTAGTACTTGCGCACGAAGGACTCGTCGATCTCGTACGGGATGGCGAGAAAGGTGTCCAGCGCTGAGTGGACGTCCTTCATCCACAGCTGCACCGTCGCCATGCTGCACTCCGACGCTGCGCGGGTGTAGTAGTGGCACGGCACGAAGTTTGCGTTGGTGTAGTTGTACAGCACGACAAAGCGGTTGAACCACTGCGAGAAGAGCGGCGAGTAGGCGACGGCGACGCGCAGGTAGTCGAGCGGGATAGGCACGAAGACTGACGTCGGGACTCGGTTGAACTCGAGCGCGCGGTCAAACGAGTACGCCCAGAACTCGCTAACCGCCTCGAACAGAAACTTGCGTTGGGACAGCTTCACGATGGTCTTGATGTTGTTGTGGGCGTACTCGATCTGCATCTTGATCGTGCGGCCCTGCAGCAGTCGCACCGACATGGCCCGAATGCTGCGCATGTTATTCAGGTTGCCCAGGTACTCCTGACACAGCCGGTCCCGCTCCGCCGAGAAGGAGGCGTTGCGGGGGTCGCACGCTGCCCACCGTTCGGGGAGCTCAACGAAATCCGGGTCGTAGGGCAGTGAGCACGGCGCGCCCGTGTCCGCGTCTATGTCCATGAAGTCCTTTGAGGGCTGGTCCGGGTTGCCCTTCAGCCCCGTGAGGCGCAGGTTCCCCTCAAACGTGCTGAGGCGGCTGTAGAACGCGGCCAAGGCGTCGTCCATCGACAGCGGCGCTGCCGTCGTACGTTTCATAGCGCCACCCGCAGTGGGGCCATCGCGCGGCCTTGCGTGCGGCGCGTCGCTAGCAGGGGAGTCGGTGCTGGTGGTCTGCTGCGTGCGGCGAGGTGGCAGGGACGGCGGCGAGGTGGAGATGACAGCGGCGCGCTCGGGCGGCAGCGTCGAGACGTCGTTGTGCAGCGGCGGCGGCGCTCGGTAGCGGTGGTCTGACGTGCCACCCGCTGCCTGCCATTTCTGCCACCACGTCGCGCGCCCCCCGGCCGCGGCGTCACGCGAAGGGAGAAGCATCGCAACCATCCACCAGTGCGTCAGCAAGAGGACGAGCAGTAGCAGCAGCCCGGATAGGAAGCCGCGGCCATGGCGGCGTGCAACGTGCAGCAGCACCCGTGACTTAGCCATTCTAGCCGTGCAACAGGCAATCGAGCGCGTGTAGGTGTGCGGGGTGACGTGCGTCAGAGAGGTGGAGTGCGAAGGGACGCGTGAGCAACGACGCGGTGTGCTGTCGTGCGCCGCTACTGGAGAGCGAGAGGAGAAAAGAGAAGCGCGAAGTCTACTCGGTGACACGCTCGCCTGCCTCTCGCCTCCACAGTGGGCAGCAGCACCAGCAACACTGGCAGTGACTGCGCTGGAGAAGTACGCGAGGACTCTCGCACTGCGGCAGTGTTGGATGCGTTCGCAAAATCTGCTGTGCGAAGCTTGTTGGTGGATGAGTGAAGGGGGGAGGCGTGGGGAGGGGTGTTGTGCTTAAAGGAGTCAGAAGGTGCGGCAACAAAAGAGAGAGGAGAGGGTGACGGCGCGGGTGAAGGCTGCGAAACCCGTTGCCCCGCTCACACGCGCGGCAGAACCGTTTCCTTCTTCGAGAGGAGGGTGAGGTGGGGGGGGGGGGGGGGAAGAGCTGAGTGAGCAGCTGCTGCTTGCGTTGCTCGACACCAACCGGAGACACTGTCTCAGAAACAGCTGCACTCCAGTTTCTTCTTTCCTCCTTTGAACGTGCGTTTAGGCCTCTCATGAGTGAGGCCCACGAGGGAGGAAGGCACGCACGAAAACTGCAGCATACACCTCTACCAGCGGTTGAAGGAGGTTCGTATCGGTGACACCACGCTGCGGTCGCCACTCCGCACACCGGTCAGGGAGGGGTAGGGGCTCCGTACAGCGGTGAGCAGAGTGCATTTGAGTTCGGCCAACACATGGCAATACGCACGATGCGTGGTGTTAGTACTCGTTACTCGTGCTCCTCACTCCGCTCCTTCTTGATCGTGACGGAGTCGTGTGGTGCCTCCTGCTTTGCAGTCACTTGCGGCTGCGGCGTCTCGGGCGGCGTGCGAGACTGCGCCGAGTTGGCGGCTGCGGCGTGCTCGGCCTTGACGTGCTGGCGGACCTCGGCAGTCAGCTCCCGCCGCACCTCCTTCAGCTCCGCGTCGAACACCTCGCGCTCTGTCGGCTCGGGCACGAAGTTCGCCAACTTCTGCTTGACTCCGTAGCGCAGCATCTGACTGCGGCTGAGTTTCACTGTCGCCGCCGGGCTCTTCTTCGCCGCCACAGCCGACGTAGACTTTTTCTTTGGGCACTCAAACGTCCAGTGCTCCGTGCTGGCACATGTTTGGCATCTTTTCTGGACGTTGGTGTCGAAGCGCGGCACGCTGTAGCCCTTTGGTGGGCCCTTGTCCCCGTACATGCGAGCACACCACCGTGTATGCGCCTGTGTGTGTGTGTGTGACCTGCGGCGTGGTCGCGACGAGAGTGGTGCAAGAAGCAGCGAGAGTGTTAGGAAGCGGGGGAGGAGCGGGGGGGAGGGGGGAGGGGTGAGGGTGAAGGTGAAGGTGAAGGGGTGCAACTCGGGGACATGGAGAGGAAGCGGCAGGGTCAAACGCATGAACGGAGAGCACCACACCCCGCAAGTTGTACGTCATCGAGTGGGGCGGAAAGACGATCGCGCTAGATTCGCGCACTCAATGCTGGTAGCCGCTTTTTGATCGGAGAAGTGCGTGTCGTTCTGTGCTGGCGGTTTGTGCCCATTGGAGTGAAATGCAACGCTGAGCTGCTGGGCGTCGCACCATGGCAGAGGTAAAGGTGGCGCACACCCTTGGAAAGGTACGCGGCACTCCGTTCATGTGTGTTTGTGTGTGTCTGTGTCCGTGTACATCGGCAACGCCAGCGGCAAGCGGCACGGAGAGAACGGCGAGCACGATTAACTCCTCGCAAAAGAACAGCCGCAACGACAGCACCGTAGAAGAGGAGCGAAAACTGAAGGGAAAAAAAAGCGCACCAGCTGCGCACTTGCAAACATCGAGCATCATCGCCCAGACACGCCGCACAGCGCGCAGGCACGTTTATCTACATGACAGCGGAACACCTGTGTCTGCACGCACGCGGCAACCGCACCGAGGGCCCTCCAGAGGCTTCAACGACCATGCGAGAAGTCCCCTCACCCCTCGTCCCGCATACACATCGGACAACGCAACTGACACGGAACACACAACAACAAAAGAGAAGACGAAGCCATGCGCACTTTTCTCGCCAAGGAGTAAAGCCGCTGTCCCCGCGCCGCCACGGCAGCGCCGCTCGTCGCCGCAGCTCTATAGGAAAGAAGACGAAGAGGGGCTAAGCGTGAGCCACTCCGTACCACAAGTTTGGGCACGATGCTGATCCTGAAAGAAAACAGAGGCCAGTGCCGAGTAGCGTGCGCGGCGCACGCTGCAGACTCGGCCAACACTCTTCCCGCCCCATCCCCGCTACTGCTCCAGCACGATGGAGACACCAGAGAGCACAAAGTTCTGCGCCGCCACCTCGTCCGCGCACGGCAGCACAAAGTCGCACACGTACGTCTCCTTGGTCGAGTTCGCGTACACAGGCACACGCACGGATGCCGGCAGCGCCGGCGGCGTCGCCATCCAGGCCACGAAGGCCTTCTTGATCGGGAAAAACGCGGGCTCGTCGGCAGTCGCGATCGGCTCGAGCCGGTCCGCATCGTCCAGTACCGCACCCTGCAGCATCAAGCCCTCCAGCGCTGTTGCCGACGGCGCGTCTGTTGGCGGCGCCGACGTCGTCGCGACCAGCTTCAGGGACACGAGGGGCTGCTGGATAATGTGCGCCGTCTCCTGGCGCAGCGCGTTGAGGAACGTCTTGGCACGCAGGAACTTGGACAGGTCGAGGGTCGCGCTGGTAAAGGTGCCGTTGCCCATCATCCGCTCCCACTCCGCGAGCGTCACCGTCTTGCGCACCAGCGCCTGCATCCACGACGCGATGCGGGCGGCGCTGGGGAAGTGCCCCTCCCACGCGGCCGGCACGTCGCCCTGAAGCATCGCCGCCGCCTCCTTGCGCCGGTCCTCGGAGAGAAGCGCGCCGCCCTCGACCACCTTGCGCAGGTCGTTCACCGACGCACTCACCCGCGCGACGAGACGCAGTGCCGTCAGCAGCTCTGCGGCGAGGAAGCGGTCTAGAGGCTTCACCGGCCCAGCGGCGTCGCCGCCACGCCCGGACGGACTCGGCGGCGCGGACGACGGCGGCACCAGCGTCTCGGCGTGGGGTGCGGTCAGGGCGGCCCAGCTATCGAGGATCGGGGTCAGCCGCGCTGCCCAGGCCTCGCGGTCGACGGAGGCGACGCTCTGCGACTCGTTGAGGCGCTGCAGGTCCGCCGTGAGGACCCGCACGCGCGACAGCTGCACAACGCGGTCGGCGTTGGGAGGAAGGGAGAAGAGCACGGGGATGTCGCTGTTCGGCAGCTTCTTGATCACCTTCATGTACTCGGCGTAGTCGCCGCTCGGAATGCGGGTGTGGTGGAAGAGCGGCTCCTGCTGCTTCCCGCCGGCGATGCAGTTCACGCGGAACATCTTGTCGACGTACGTGGCCATGATGCGGGTGTCAAAGGCCGTCTCCATCTTGCCGCCGTAGATAGCGTCGTTGAGGATGCCCCGAATGGAGCGCCAGTCCACGTCGCCCTGCGCGGACTGCCGCAGCACAATGTCGGCAGACGACTTTAGGTCGGCGGCGGTCACCTCGTAGTCCTTCGTCCAGCCCTGCGGGACGTAGGAGCGGCGCTCCTGCACAATCGCCTGGAGCGCGGCGGCGGCGAAGAGGAGCTGGCGCTGCTTCTCGTCCTTGTCGTTCACAAAGGCGGCGTCCCAGTCGCGGTAGGTGCGCAGCAGGTTCTGCTTGATCCCCGGCGGCGGCTCGAACGTGATCTTAAGCGACTGGCCCAGCAGGATCGACGGGAACTCGTCGTGCGCCTCGCTCGTGAGGAAGAGGCGGAAGCTGGGGTCGGGCTTCAGCACGGTCAGCTCCTTCTGCAGCTGCGACACCCACGGGATGACGAGGTGGAGGTTCTTGAGGAACACCCATTCGCCCTTCGCCGCCGACTCGCGCAGCAGCCGCATTGCCTCGTTGGTCTGCCCGCTACCCATGGCCAGCTGGTGGAACCGCGTGCGCCCGACCTTGTCCAGGGCGATGGTCTGCAGCTCCTGCGACGGGTCGGCGCCGGCGGTGGTGAGCAGCAGCACGGGTCGCTCCGCGTCGGACTGCTCGACCGCCGAGGCTAGCGTGCCGCTCTCGCCGAGCGAGTCGACCTTCAGCAGCGTGCACGCCACCGCGTTCATGGCCGCGATGAGGCGGTCGCCGCGCAGCGTCTTCATGAGAAGCAGCCGCTGGAAGTGCGTGAGCGGCTTCAGGAAGCCCGGGTAGTCCGTCTCGGGCGTCGCCGTGCGCATCCACTGCAGCCACACGTCCGCCTCCTGGAAGCGCGCCTTGCCGGCGAGCTCGGGAAAGAGCGCGGCGAAGGTGCGGAAGGTCTGCACGCTGTCGGGTAGCACGAAGGTGGGCACGCGCACGTCCTTGCGCTTCTCCTCCGCGGCGATTGCCTTGTCAACGAAGAAGTCCCACTCGGCGGCGGTGCACTCGTCCGGGTGTATGTTGCGACACAGGTGGACGCCGTAGACGACGCGGTGCTCCTTGAAGAGCGACTGCGAGATGACCGAGACGGTGATCTGGATGAACGTCTCCTGCAGCGCGGCGATCTTCGTCTCCGGGTCTGTGCGGAGGTCCTTGTGCCGCCGCAGCGCGCGCATAAAGAGGTCGAGGAAGAGGTGGAAGGAGAACTGGTACATGTGCGACAGCTCCTGCAGGCTCTTCGTAAAGAAGAAGACGCGGCTCGCCGTCGTGGCGAAGGGGCGGTAGACGTTGCGCTTCGTGTCGAGGTCCACCTGCACCACCTTCGACTGCTCCAGCGCGGTGGTGATGTCGGTCGCCTGCGACTTGATCTGGTTGAGCGACTCGATGAGCGTCTTGTTCTCGAGCAGCGAGCCCTCCGAGTTGGCGAGGTTGGCCAGCAGCCGCTCCTCGAGGTCGGCCAGCTGCATCTTGAGGCTCTCCTCCTTCTGCAGGATCTCCAGCTTCTCCTTCTCCAGCTGCGGCTGCTCGTGCTGAATTGTGATGCCGAGGAACTGCCCCTCCAGCCCGCTCTGCGTGATCGTGAAGCTGATCGGCGTCAGGTAGCTCAAGATGTCCGGCGCGACGTGCAGGTCGGTGCTGCGCGTCACGAGGTACAGCTGGAAGCCGTCGGCGTAGTCGATGGTGCGGCGGTCGCCAATCTGGATGACGCGCTTGGTGCCCTCGTTGTGCAGCTCCTTGCGCAGGATGGGGTACAGGAACGGCTCCACCCGGTCCACATCCGTAATAATGAACTTCTTGCCAAAGCGCAGCGCCAGCTCCAGCGCCGACACGAGACGCTCCTCCGAGATGCCGCAAACGTCGACGACCGCCTTCTGCTTCTTGAGATTGGCCTGCAGCCAACTCACCGCCTGGCCGGACGGGTCCTTGATGAGAGGCGTGTTCACCTGCTCGTGGATCATGACGGCGTTGTCCATCGAGAGCTCGTCGCCGGGCAGCCCCTCCGCCTTGTAGTGCAGCTGCACGCTCTCGTCGCGCAAGAAGGTGAAGAAGGTGAAGTCGGGCAGCTGCACCCGCTCCTTCCACTCTGCCAGGGTGGTGCGGCGGGTGTCCTCGGCGTCCTCGCCGAGGTACGTGATGACGCCGGCGGCCAGCAGGCACCGCTTTGGCAGGAAGTTCGAGTCCTGCCTGATGGTCTTCATCTGCGCCGTCCAGCGGGTGTGCTCGTCGCCCAGCTTCGACAGCAGCTCCTTCGCGTTGACGAGGAGCTGCTCGGCCTGCTCCAGCTGGTCCTTGAGCCGCTCCGCCTCAGTCGTCTTCTCGCCAAACTTCTCCTTCAGCTCGTCCACCTTCTTCTCGACCTTCTTGAGCTTGCCCTCGTACTTGGTCTTCTCCTCTTGCCCCTTCTGCAGGTGCGACTCGTACTCCTTCAGCTCGTCCCGCATCGGCGCCACCGTCTCCAGCACCTTGCTGTACTCCACCACGGCCTTGAGCCACTCCGCCATCGGTGCCGCGGCTTTAGAGGCGCGGCCGATCGTCTCGCGCTTGAACGACTCGGCATTGGCCGTGATGAACTTCTCCACCTGCACCCGCGCGGCGCCGCCGACGTTGTTGATGTCGAAGTTGAGGATCTGCCCCTTGATGTCGCCCGCGAGCACCTTGCGGATCGCCGGCCACGACGCGGCGTCGGCGCCCTTGCCGGCCTCGATGAGCAGCACCACACCCTGCATCACGCACTGCACCGCCGCCGGCGGCTTGCCCATCGAGCGCAGCTCGGTGAGGTGGTCGGAGCGGATGGAGCTGACAGCCGACAGGGCCGCGTCGAGGACTGGCTGGATGCCGCTGAGGCGCCCCTCGATAACCACCTTGCGCTCCTGGATGGCCGACTGCTCCTTGTCGAGCTCCTTCTGGATCTTGTGGATGCTGCGCTTCTGGTTGCCCGCCTCCTCCATCCGCTTCTGGATCTCCTTGAGCGCGTCGTCGGCCTCCTGCTGCTTCACCTCGAGCAGCGCCTTCTTCTCCGTCACGTCGGTTGCGATCTTGTCCACGTTCTCCTGCGCCTCGTCCAGCTTCGTCACGCCGCTCCGCAGTCGCGCCAGGCCGTCGGCCACCTCCTTGCTCTTTTCCTGGAAGAGGTGGTTGAAGGTATCGCACAGCACCTTAAAGTGCTGCGGCGAGAACTTCTCGCCAAAGGAGCGGTGCAGGTGTACGAGCTCCGTCGTGAGGCTGAACTCCTTCTTGTCGCCGCGCTGGTCGAGCGCCTTGAAGGCGTCGGCAATCATGACGCGCGGCACCACCTTGAGGCTGCCGCTGTCCCACGTACCCATCCAGTACACGTTGCACCGCGTGAAGAGGGCCGGGTTGGCGCGGCACTGCGGCTCATAGTTCGGGTTGGTCGGGTCCATGACGACAACGACGTGCAGAAAGCGAGCAATGCGGTCGACAAAGAAGTTGTACGCGCTCATGCCCTCGCCGGCCGCCTCGTCCTTGAGCGGGTTGAGCAGCGCGTCCTGTTCCTCCTGCGTGAAGAGCCCCGCCACCTCGCCGGAGGACAGCAGCGAGTTGACCGTCTCAAGGAAGTACGAATGGAAGAAGTTGAAGTCCTCGAGCAGCAGCACCACGCTCTGCCCCTCGACACCCGCCTTCGCCATGACCCCCTTCAGCTCCGCGGTGAACTGCTTGACGCCGTAGTCGCGCGTGATGCCGAGCGTGACGACCTCGGTGCGGTTGTTGTACGCGACGAGCCGCACGATCTGCGCCGCGCACACGCCGGAGCGGGCGACGAGCATCAAGTTGCCGCGCTCCTGCGACAGCACGCGGTCCACCCGCGTCATCCACGCGCACACCTCGGGAATGAGCTGCAGGTTGAGGTTGGCGTTCTCGCGGGAGTAGTTGAGGGCGATGGTGTCGGCCGACCTCTTCACATCCTCCAGCGTCGTCGCCCACAGCCGCTTCTTCCCGGTGGTGGCCGCGTCGAGCCAGGAGACGTAGTAGACGCTCTCCTTCTCCGTCGGCGCGTCGCGGTGGCCCACGAGCAGCGTGACGTTGTCGCGCACGACCTTCGCCAGCCGCATGCGCTCCTCGATCGTGACGAGGCGGTCGACGAAGATGCGCCGCGCCTCGTACGCGAGGACATCGCCCATGTTCGGCGTCTCGTAGTTGAGCAGGTTCAGCACCCACTGCGTCAGGTCGCGCGGGCTGAAGACGTAATGCGAGGCGACGTCGACGGTGCACCGGGCCGCCACCGTCTCGTACACCGTCGTGATGACGCGCGCGAGGTCGGCGGCGCCCTTGTTCGGCACGCTCAGCTTCAGCCGACCGCCCTCCAGCATCACCCGCAGGAACTCCGAGTACACCTGCTGCAGCGACTCCTTTGACGGGTACGAGATGGCCAGTACCGAGGTGATGGCGAGGAAGCGGGGTGCCACAGGGTGGCGGCCCATGCTGCCGGGCGGGTTCATGCTGCCAACAATCTGGACCCGCTCCACCATGACCCAATCGAGGTCGCCGTCGTAAAAGCCGTTGTACAGGACGAGCTGCTGCAGGAAGGAGTGGAGCTGCACGGTGCCGTAGCGGTCCGGCTTCGGCAGGTTGAGGTCTTTGAGCAGAAGAATGAGCCGGTCCGCCTCCTTCGGCCGCAGCACCTTGCCCTGGTTGGAGTTGAAGATGGTGCACGTCTGCTTCAGCTTCTGGATGACCTGAATCGCCTCCGTCTGCGCCGAGCAGTTGATGCTCGCCACCCGCGCGTTGGCCGTGTTCGCGAAGAGGTTGTTGAGCAGCATCGACTTCCCGCACCCTTCCGGGCCGACCAGGATGAACGGGCGGTACACCCCGGGCCGCGTCGGCTTCGTCCACGCCCGCATCACCTCGAGCGCGCGCTGGCAGTCGACCGTCGCGACCATCGGGTGCCGGTACAGGTCGTCGATCGCGAGGTCGCCGGCCGGCGCGAAGGCGAGCGGGACGTACTCGAGCCGGTCCTCGTCGTAGCGGAAGTCCAGCGGCGCCTTCGCGTCTGGCGCCCGCTCCTCGGTGAGGAAGAGCACCTCCTTTGCGAACTCGCGCCGCCGCTCCTCAGGCAGGTAGGAGCCGAGCCCGTAAAGCAGCGCGAGGGCGAACTGCTTGCGTGTCGTGCAGCCCCGCATCTGCGCCAGGCCCGACATGACCAGCCCGGTCCGCGTCGTCTGGACGATGAGGTCGCCAGAGGCGAGGAGGGCCTCGATGGCCTTGTGGAAGTACGCGTCGATCCACTGCCGCAGCTGTCCCTGCGTCTCCTCCGGCTGCTCCGCCAGCCACGAGGTCACCGTCGTCTTCGGGTCGACGTCCTCCTCGGAGAGGTAGATGATGCCCATGCGCGAGACCGTCGCCGGCGAGGCGAACTCGAGGCTGTGCGTCTCGAAGAGGAAGTTCACGTTGTCGCCAAACTGCACGCGCACACCGTTCGGCATGGTGAGCAGCTTGTTGTCGTCGAGCACGGAGTTGAGCGACTCGACCCACTCCGGGTCGATGTCGCCGTCGCAGAAGACCCACGACTGCACGGAGGTCTCCTCCTTGACCACCTTCTTGGCGGCGTCGGTCAGCACACCGTCGAACCACTCGCGGGTGTCGGGGTCCATGTGGCCCAGCAGCTGCTCCCGCGGCAGCGCCTTGGGGTTCACAACGTAGAGCGGCACCTTCTTGCCCAGCCGCTGCAGCGCCCGCCGCAGTACCGTCATGAGCGTGCTCTTGCCGCTGCCGCTCGGGCCAACGAGCACGACACCCATGCGCTGGCGCAGCGCCTCGTACAGCTGGAGGATCTTCTGGATCTGTGACTCGACCACCTGCAGCTTCAGCTCCTTCACGGACTCCTCGATGGCTGGCCGCAGCGCCTTGTAGTCGATCTCGAGCACCGGCACACCGGGGAAGATGTCGTGGATGAGCGTGTTGAAGAGAACGGCGTCATCGAAGGTGAGCTTCGACAGCGTATTCACCCGCAGCGACTTGATGAGAATCTCGCTCTCCTTCTCGAGCACCTGCTCCGGCGTGAGCTGCACCTTGCCCGCGACCCGCTCCATCAGGAAGTCATGGACGAGCGTGCCGCCGAGCCGCAGCACCGCCTTCATGGCCCGCAGGCCCCAGTCGTAGTGCTGCTGGTACGACAGGAGCTGGCTGCACAAGCTGAACGTCGTCACGACCTTGGTCGCCAGCTGCGTCGCGTTCTCGAAGCCTTCGCTGTACAGGATCGTCTCCGCGATCAGCTCGTTGTCTGGCGCGCTCATCGCGATCGAGCGGAAGAGCTGCTTCAGGTTGTCCGGCAGCTTGCTGCGGCCACCGTAGCCCTTGCCAGCGGGGTTCAGCGTCACGAAGATGCCGGCGTTGGAGTCGACGTTGATGCTCTTGCCGAGCAGCAGGCAGCTCTTGTCGCCATTCTTCAGCGCCTCCTGGATGAGCTGGATCATCTGCGACACGGCGGACAGCTGGTCCACCTTGAGACGGTTGAACTCGTCGAAGCAGCCCCACGCGCCGCACTTGACGAGGCCGGTGAAGATGCGGCCCATCGACTTGAAGTCGATGCCCTCGTCGCAGTTGAAGACGAGCACCTGCCGCCCCATTGCGTTGCCCAGTGCCTTGACGGACTCGGTCTTGCCCGTGCCGGCCGGGCCGTACGGGTTGCCGCCGTAGCCGAGCCGCATGCCCTGCGTCAGCGTCAGGTAGCAGCAGTCCGTCAGCGGGGTGTGCACAAGCTTGGGGGCATTGCCCTGGTACTCGTAGCTGTAGCGGAACTCGGCGTCCACCATGCGTAGCACGCACTGCTGCGAGCCGTCCAGGTAGAAGCGGAGCTGCTTTTTCCACAGCCAGTGCGTCTCCTTGTCCACGTTGTTCGTGATGAGCAGCTGCACCACCTCGATGTTGTGAATGAGGTCCATAATGAGCGCCTTGAGCTTGATGCCAACCAGCACGTCGCTGTTGCCGCCCGCGTACGCCGTCAGCTCCCGCAGCCGCGTCTGCAGCTGCGCCTTCAACTTCGCCAGCGCGCCGCCGCTACCGCCGGGGTCGCGGATTGCCGCCTCGGCGCGGCGCGTGAAGGCGACCATCTCCGCCGTGCACAGCACCTGCGACGCGTAGGCGCCGATGTCCGTCTTGCTGACGCACTGCGCGACGTGCGCCTTGAGCGTCGCCTTCACCTCGACGTCCAGCTGCGACAGCCACGTCTCCACCTCCTCCGTGACGCGGACCGGCTTCAGCAGCGGCACCGCCTCGCCCTCGAGGGACTGGATCTGCAAGATGTTCTCCTTCTGCGCGTCGAACTGCACGCTGTGGATGCCCATGAACAGCTTCTTGAGGTGCGACTGGATGACGCTGGGGTTCTTGCTCTGCGCCAAGATCTCGAGCAGGTCGTCGTCGCTGATGAAGTAGAAGCGCGGGAAGCCGTCGCGTTTCGACTCGAGGTACTCGTTCAGCGCCTTCTGGCACCGCTCCAGCTGCTCCGAGACGTCGCGCAGCGTTGCCTTGAACTCCTTGTGCTCGGCCAGCGCCATCAGCCGGTTGTCCTTCTCGACGACCTTCATGACGGCGAGGTAGGCGGAGTCGATGCGGTCGAAGCGCTGCTTCTCGTTCGGCAACGCGCCGCGCCGGAAGATGGGCTCGAGGTAGACCCACTTGCGCTGGATCTGGTTCATGTGCCGCAGATACTCGTCGAGGGTGGAGAAGCGCTCCTCCCACTTGCCGGCGTCGCTCGAGAAGAGCCCAAAGTAGGGCGACTCCTTCATGCTCAGCAGCAGCGCGCGGTTGTCGCTGAGGGCCGACATCGTGTCCTTCCAGTCCGTGATGAGCACCACACCGGCGCGATCGGGGTGCGTCGTGAGCGCGAAGCGCGCCTCCGTGCCCCAGGCCCGGACGTCGTCCAGCGCCTCGCGGATTTGCGCCTCGCCCTGCGCGCGGCTGTGCAGCTTCTTGATGGCCCCCTCGTTCTTGAGGATCTCCTGGTAGCGGTCGAGCACCTGGCCAAAGTTCACCGTGTCCTGCGTCACGTTGCGCAGCTTCAGCAGCGAGAAGAGCTCCGTCCAGTGCGCCGGCGTGAAGCCGTCGCCGCGCACGTACTTGAGCAGCGGCACGCAGCGGCCCCAGTTGTCGAGCATGGTGCGGATGTGCACCGTGACCGAGTTGGCCGGGATCTCCTTCAGCTTCTCCTGCCAGAGCTTCACAAAGTCCTCGAAGCAGTACACCTTCGCCCGGAAGCTGATCCACGGCTCCTTGCACAGCTCCTGCACCTGCTGCTGGAAGTCGCTCAGCATGCTCCACATGTTCACGTAGTCCTGGATGTCCGCCTCGGCGTCCTCGATGGGCTGCAGGTCCGGCTCGTCGAGGTGGAAGTACTCGCACTGCTTCTTGCACTCCGCCCCACGCTCCTTCAACACCTGCAGCTCCTCCTTCTTCTTGGTCACAAACTCGAGCGGCTTCTGCGCCGTCAAGTCCTTCGGCTTCAGCTCGTGCCAGCGCGTCGTGAACCGAATCGAGTCTTTCTCCCACTCCTTCACCGAGTCCGAAACGCTCTCGCGCATGCGCTTCAGCTGGTCCTCCACCTCCTTCTCGTGCGAGTCGAGGCGCTTCATGAAGGCGGTCCAGCGGTCCTTGGTCTTGGTGAAGTCGAGACCCGCGGTGCCCGTCATGTTCTGCAGCAACACGTTCTTGTTGTAGAAGTGGTAGAACTCCACCTCGATGGCAGGGCGCTGCTCCATGAGCTCGCCGTAGAGCAGGTTGGCCTCGCCGATCTCATCGAGCTTCGTCATCTTGCTGTCGAGGCACTTGGCCGCCTTGGCCAGGTACTCGTTGATCGAGCTGAGGTGCTGCTCGGCGCTCTGCTTCAGCGTCACCTTGAGCGCGTCGGTGAGCCGCACAAGATCGTCCTCGACGGCGCCCTTGATGGCGGCCGTGCACAGCGTGATGCAGCCGCAGCGGATGAAGAGGTCCTCGCTGTTGATCTCCTTGCCCTTCTGCTTGAGCAGCCGCACGCTCTGCTCCCAGTGCTGCACCTCTGTCAAGGACTTGCCGACGATCTCCTCCAAGCTCGGGTTGCCGCCGCGGCCGCAGCGGCCAATGACGAGGTACGGCGCGAACCGCTGCAGCTCCTGCGCGAGGCGCTTGAAGAGCTGGGAGGCGGACTGCAGCACCACGTAGATGCCATGCGCGTTGCGCGCTGGCATCTCGCGGAAGCAACTCTCCTTGGCGCACCCGTGGAAGCGGCTCGGGAACGTGATGAAGTCGTGAATGCGCTGGTAGTACTGCAGCCGCAGCACCTCCAGCGGCGGTCGCAGCGCCGCCTGGCCGCTCTCCACGTCGTAGACGATGTCCGCCTTGATCTCCTCGACCGCCTCGTGCAGCGACTCCATGCCGAGCTGGTACTGCGCCTCCATTGCCTTGTACAGCTGCATGTCCCAGAACTCCTGCCACGCCTCCGTGTTCTGGAAGCCGGCCGTCTCGATCTTCTCGCGAATGAGCCGCACCTTGCTGAGCCACCGGTCGCGCGAGCGGAGGAGGCTGATGCTGAAGAGGCTGGCCACAGTCTGCTCGATTTCGTGGTGCGCCTTGTGCAGGCGGCGGTTGCACTCGGTGAGGGCCTGCGCCGCGCCCTGGAGCTGCTCTATGAAGCGCGCGGCCTCCTTTTGACTGCGCCACGTCAGCTTCTTGGCGCCGCTCGCCGTGATGACCTTCTCGAAGCCGAGCGCCGGCTCGAGCAGCATGGCGCGCGTGCACGGGATGATGTCGGCCGCCATGGAGTTGTACGTGTTCGCCACCTGCTTCAGGGCGACGCCCATCGGCAGAAACTGCGCGCCCTGCTGCGCGAGGCGAGCCACGTTGCGCGGGATGTTGAAGCCGAGCGTGCTGAGCACGCGCACCTCCTTGAGAAGCTGTACGAGCCGCTCCGCGTAGTTGACCTCGACGCGGCCGCGCTCGTCGATCGCCATCAGCGGCGCGTCGGCGTCGAGCGTGAGGGTGTCGCTCTTGTCCTCGACGTCGGCGACCCAGTTGCGGTAGCACTCCTGCTCGTAGTCGCGCAGCTCGTCGAGCAGCTGCTTCGCCGACGCCACGTACTCCCCTGCGGTGGGCAGGTCCACGAGGATGGAGCTGCACATCTCGATCATCTCCTCGACTCGCCCGCGCAGCTGCCGCAGCCAGACGATGTTGTTGACCACGCCGGGGAAGAAGCGGCCGGTCTGGCACCGCCGGTCCTCCTCTTCCAGCACGAGCTCGTCCTCGGTGCTCTCGGCGCGGTGCTCGTACTCGACCCGAATCGCGTCCAGGCGGTCGTTCAGCTTCGCGAGCAGCCCGTCCCGCTCCGTCACAAGCTCGCGGGCGACGATGGGGCGCTTCATGAGGTGGCGGTAGCCGGAGAATTCGTTCAGGATGGCCTGCGGCGTGAGGCCGGCGCGGGCCGCAAAGAGCTCGCGCAGGACGACGGCGCAGCGGTGCTCGATGGGCTCGAGGCGGCGGTAGTACGCGGAGAGAGCGCCGTTCCACGCGTTCTGCGACCCACTTGACGCGTCGAAGACGCCGACGTCGTTGAAGACGTCCCACAGGGTGTCCGTCTTGAGCGCGCGGAAGTCGTCGGCGCCGAGGAGCTCGCGAATTTCGTCGACGATGCCGCGCAGGGCGAGAATGGTGCGCAGGCGGTCGCGCACGCACGACAGGGCCGCGTCCTCATAGCGCTCGCCCCACACGGAGCCCCAGTCGATCGTTGTCAACCGCGCGCACGTGTTGAGCCACTCGTCGCAGCAGAGGTGCGCCTCCTCCGGTGCCCGCTTCTCGCCCCGGAAGAGGCCGTTGGCGTTTGCCGTCCTCTTTTGAAAATAGTCGCAGATGTCGCCGCCGACGGAGCTCATGAGGAAGACGGCCACGGACCTGGCGTGGTCGTCCTGGGCGCTGTCGTTCCAGTACTCGGAGATGGCCATCTGCAGGTCCTCGAGCATGTCGAGCAGCTGGTGCGGCAGCAGCGTGTCCCTCTCGGCCCACCGGCGCGGCAGCACGCCGGCGGTGAAGGAGGTGCTGCACATGCACGACATGACCGCGTTGACGGCCGGCGTGAAGAGGCGCAGCAGGGTACGCTTGTCCTTGCTGAGTGTCAAGGAGATCACAACGTAGCCGCCAACGCTGATATCGAAGCGGGAAAGGTTGTCGCCGAGGAGGCACGGCGGGAAGTCACGGATGCCCTGCACGACAAGTTCAGAGGCACGCTGCAGGTGCCGCACGTACGTCGCCTCGGCCAGGAGGCAGAGCGTCGGGTTGTCGGCGGGCAGCTCCTGGAAGCGGAAGCTGCTGACGCTCACCACCTGCGTTAAGGTGTGCACAGGCAGCAGCGCGGCGCCGTCGACGATGATCTCGCCACTAGGCAGCTTGGTGGACCCCTTTTCGGCCCCACACGCGGCCTTCACCATCGCGCGCAGCAGCGTCTGGGCAGCCTCGGCCTCTGACGGCAGGGCGGCCCGCAGCTGCAGCTCCACCACGCCACCCACGCGCTTTTCGTTTTCTACATCGCCGGAAAGGTGCTTCTTCACGGTCTTGCGCACCGCTGTCAGGCAGTCCTCGGCTGCCTGCGAGAGACTCATTGGTGTGCCCCTACTACCGCGAAGTGTGGAGCACCTCCCCTGGTGGGATACAAGTCGCCCTGACGTCAGGGAAAGGCGGGGGACGGAGCGTGTGGGTGAGGGAGCTGAGGGTGACGGGACGAGAGGGAAATGGTTGGCTGTATGTGATGCGTGTGTGTGTATGTTGGGGGGGGGGTGCTCGAGTACAACGAGCGCGCCAAGCAAGACTGACTCTGCGCGAGCGGCGAAAGAGCGTCGGCGTGGCAACGCCGGGGAAAGAGAGAGAACGCGCGAGAGAGCGCAAATGAGGAAGCGCGGCACGCAGGACGAAGCGCAAGTGGAGGACGGGTTTGGTGGTGCATCAGCTTTGGGCAGTCAACGGCCTCCGTACGTGAACGCATGGCGTCGAGCGCTTTTGTTGGTTTCCAGTCTCGACACCTCGAAGTGCGTAGGACGCAAAAGAAAAAAAAAACACGTCGTGCCTGTCCCCAAATGTGCGCACGCCCTTGGGTTACTCGAGCGAACCCATCGTTGGGGTGCCCTTGCATGTTGAGCGTGTCGTTGCTGTTGTTGTCCGACTGTTCATTTGTCTGTGTGGCGAGTTTGGTGGAAGCAGCAGCTAGTTGTGTTTGTGCTTGTATGTTTGTATGTGTGTGTGTGTGTGTGTGTGTGTGCGTAGTCGTGCCTGAAAGTGCATCACAGGTTGCAGACTCGTAACAGCAGCAGGGCCAGGAGAAGCAGCAGCGGTGTCTGTAGGACGTAAACGATACAAGGAAAAGGAGAGCGCCCGCTCTGCGGCCGCTTCACTCGCGGTCTGCGCCTCCGCGCTCCGTCCGCACGTTCCCGTCCGTAGCCGTTTCCCCCGCCAGCGCGTCCATGACGGAGAGCAGCGTGTGACAGCCAGGGACGTAGTCGATGTGCTTGCAGCTGGTGATCATGAAGCGCGGCGTGCCAGCAACGCCGTCGTCCACGCCGGCCAACAGCCACACCAGCACCGGCGTCCCGACAAGGCTCTCGCAGAGAGCTGTGGCCGCTGCACGTGGCTCACGCTCAAGCCGGCGCGCAAGCATCACCGACGACAGCCCGAGCAGCGCCTCTCCGGCGGACCTGTGGGCAACAGCGAGCCGCGCGCAAAGCCCGTCGCTGAGCCACACACGCACACGCAGCGTCGGGTACACGTCGGCGGCGCCGCAGCGACCACACGCTGCCGGCTGCGCCTCGCCCTCGCGCTGGCACACCGCACACGTCCACAGCAGCAGCGGTTGCTCCACCGCCTGGACGCGAGCCAGGACGGGCAGCGTCGGCGACGACTCGTGCAGGTCGAGGACAAGCTGCATCGCCTTGGCTGGCGCGGCTGCAGCGGGGGACGGCGCATTCGTGGCTGGCGCCTCAGCAGACGCCTCCGGTTCGGGATCGCCACTGTGTTCGGTGGGCGAGGCAGCCCTGGGGCGTGGCACGAGCTGCACAGCCATGGTGGAGCGCCGACTGGACAGGGTCTTGCGCTGCTGGAAGAGCTGCACGGCGCATTGGTGGAAGAGCCAGCGCTCCCCCAGCGCAGGCTCGACGAGGTCGCCGGCGTCGTCCCAGAGGGTCACCTCGATGTACGGGCCGCTACCGCGCGCCACGTGCGCCGTGGCGTGATCTTCGTCTTGGTCGCCCAGCGTGACGACGGTGCGCCACACTCGGCTCTGCCTGGCGTGGATGAGTGTCTTGGGCTGCACCGCTACGACGACGCCAACGACGGAGACGTAGTCGCCGAACTGCGCCGCTTCGACAATGTTGCCCACGCGCCGCACCTGCGCGGCTCCCTCACCGACAAGAGCGGAGGGATAAAGCGGAAACGCGCTGCTCGCCGGGCCGCGCGGCAGCTCCGCCTCGATCGACTTCTCCATGAACTGCAGCTCCACCGGCGCACCGCTCTCACCCGTGCCCCACTTCACCGTTCCGTGCGCCAGGCGGTAGCAGCCGTGCAAGAGCACCCGCTCTCCCAGCGCTTCGACACCAAAGAAGGCTGCCACCATCGCGTCGCCGCGCTCGTCTGCGAGGAGGCAACGGAAGACGAAACGTGTAGACGTGCCGTAGCCGCCGCAGCTGCCGCGCAGGTTGACCCCGCCCGTGTCGAAGCGGCCGCCTTGCGCGTTGAGGGCATACGCGCGACCCTTCCACACGACCCGCGCCGTGACGCACCAGTTGCCCAGCGCCTTCTGCGGTGCCTCGGTGAAGTCGCGCAGCGCGATGGGGTGCGATGGGCGCTGCTGCAGATCGACCGCAGCGGCGGCAGCGGCGTCCTCCTCCTCATCCGTGCAGCGCCGCAGCAGCGACTGCGCTGAGAGCGGGAAGACAGACTCGGTGACGCGCGGCTGGCCGAGCAGTCGAGCGGTGCTGTGCGTGTACTGCACCTGCAGGGGTACCACAACGTTAAGACCGTTGGTGGCCGTCACGAGCGCGTGCGAGAGCAGCGTCATGCAGCAGCCCACCTCGATGGCAAAGGCGGCGATGGCGTCCTCGAGCGGTGTGCGCGGCGGCACGACGAGCCACGCCAGGGACTCCGAGTCCGACACGGCCACGTAAAAGCGCGAAGGCCCGCTCACGGCGGTGGGCACGCGTGGGTAGCGCTGGATATCCACCACCTGCACAGTGGGCTGCGGCCACTGCGCCTGCCACGCCGCCACCTCCTTCGGTGCCTGCGAGAGCGTCACGGCCGCGGCGCAGAACCCGGCGGAAAGGGCCTCCATCATCGAGCGTCTGGGAGGGGGGAGGGAGAGGGCTAGACAAGTGAAGGGAGGGGGAGCGGGGGGGTGAGGGTGGGGGGAGGGGGCGCCTCAGCGCGTGGTGCAGCACCGACCGCACACGGGTAAGCTGGGTTGGGGTTGGGTGGCCGCAGGAGAGGAGTGGAGCGAGGGGAGGCGAGAGGTGACAAGTGGGAGAGTGCAGATGCGGGAATGCCGATTTGAATATCCGATGTCGGGGCTATGGTCGACGAGGCAACACGCGCCGCCGCTTGCTCCCGTCGTGCGTGCGTGGTAACCCGCGGAGGGTACAGCAGTGATGTGCCGGTTATTGGCTCTCTGCTGGCTACGCAGACTTCAACGGTACGGTGGGACGTGCTGGATAGACGCACAGTTCAACCACTCACAGCCGCGTGCATTATTGTGCTGGGGACGTCTAGTGGTACACGAGGGAGGCTGAGGATGCAGGGGGGGGAGGGGGGGCGGGGCTGAAGTAAGAAAGGGAGGCGCTCTAGTCACGGGCCCGCTGGTGCGGTGCGGCGTGTTGTGGCAGAAAGTCGGATGGGCTCACAAGCATCAAGGCGTTGGGCGCACAGCACGGGGTCGCGGTGTGTCAGGTTGAGCCTTGGAAGAGGTCCTCCCGTTTCAGCACTGTCGCCGGCATCCGAAACCCCTCCAGCAGGCTCGGCTTTGCGCTCGGGGCCGCGTCAGCGACACGCGCGTCCGCCGCCGCCCCGCGGTGAGCTGATCGCAGCTTTGGAGACGGCGTCAGCGGCGACACCTCCACCTCGGCTCGCTCGGCCGCGACGCCGGACGGGCGCGCCGAGTGCACGGCGGGGGATGAGGCGCGGTGGAGTGGACTTCGGTACTGCTGCTGCGGTGGCGGAGACGGCTGGCGCGGCAGAGGACGGCGCCACTGCGTCTGCTCCGCCCACGGGCGGTGCAATTCGCTGTCCAACGCAAGCGCTGCCGCTTGCTCGGCGACGGGCCGGTACGGCACACTGTCGGCGCTGAGCCTTGTTGCCCAGTCGTCCTGCTGAGACCGCCACGGAGTCGCTGTCGTGTGCCGCCGGTCGCTTCCGTTGGCGGCCGCGCCGGCGTGCGAGGCGCGGTGGCTGGATGAGGACCCGTAGATGATGCACGGCTCGAAGCGGGAGTGGGGCTGCCCGGGAGAGGCTTGCGTGCGCAGCGGCAGGGGGCTTTCACCAAAGCGCGCTCGTGGCGGGCTGCGCTGCGTCGCCAAAGGGCTCCAGCGCGACGCGGGCGCTGACACGTCGTAGCTGCGATCCGCGGCGAGACTGCGCGGCACCTCCCGCGCTGCCGGGGTCGCAGACACCGCTGCGACAGGTGTAACTGATGCGGCGTCGGCACGGCCGGCCACGCTCACCACGGCCGGCACGCCACCGCGCGTGGCGGGGGCGGCTGCCGAGGTGCGTGCCTGCGGTCCGGCGGCGTACGAGGCCTCCTTTCTTTCCCGCGCTTCGATGCGCCGCAGCACCTGCTGGTTGGCCTCCATGCGCAGCAGCGCCGCCCGCGTCCACGGCTCCGCGCTCCCCTCAGTGGCGGGGCCGGCGGCGGCGGTGAGTGACGGTGGCGGGAGCTTCCGCGACGCGCTTGAGGTGCGCCGCTGCTGCGTCGACGGCGATGGCGGGGGCCTGCTGGTCCGCGGCACAGGACGCGGGGCATGGCGCTGGTACTCCGTGACGCGGGCCTTGACCGCGTAGAAGTGCACGTCGGCCGGGTCGAGGTGGGCGCTGCTGTAGTAGTGCAGCCGGAAGACCTCCTTGTTTCCGTTGTCGTTGTCCAGCTCGCGGCGGTACTCCTTCAGCGTCTGTGGAGCGCCGTTCGCGCCCCTCTCTGGCGAAGGCGCGGCACCCGAGGACACTGCTGCGGAGCGGGGATGCACGTCGTCGGCGGTCGTGGGAGGAGCGGTCCGCTCTGCCTTGCGTGCGGCAGAGGCCTGCAGACGGCGCGTCCGCTCCTCGCGCATCACCGCCTCGAGAGCAAGTCGCCGGTCCCGCAAGCTCGGTGCCTCGTCTTGCACCGTCACGAGGTTTGAGGCAACACGGTGCACCTCGACAGGGTCGGCCCCTGGCGGCTCCACGTTGTTGTGCGACGCCATCGCACAGCGGGGCAGCTCGCCGCTCCGGAAGCGGTCGCCGCCGCTTCTCGTTGGACGGGTGGTGGGGGGGGTGGTGGAAGGCTGAAGTGAACGGAGGGGCGCCTGCAGTGTCGCGTGTGCTCGTCCACTTCGGCGCCAGCTACGCC
The DNA here is from genome assembly GCA_030849075.1 of Zelonia costaricensis. Lineage (NCBI taxonomy): Eukaryota > Euglenozoa > Kinetoplastea > Trypanosomatida > Trypanosomatidae > Zelonia > Zelonia costaricensis. Next base: position 52,112 of record JASAOO010003493.1, read on the forward strand.
AGTCCCTTCTGTTTCTGCAGCGGAGCCGTTGTGGATGGGTTTGAGCGTGTTGCCCGTGATGAGCGCATAAGCAGGTGGTCCCAGGTCCGATGCAGCGGGGAGAGCATCGTGGGACGACAGTGGAAGGTGAAAACGCAGCGGCCGTGTCGATTAGACCGGCAGTGGCGCACTCAAACGGGCAGTCACACGGATGAGGTACGAGGGGGGGGGAGGGGAGTGCGCAGGCTGGATCGCTCGCAACTAGCGCTCGTACGTTACGGCACAACTGACCTGATCACCCTCCTCGCTGGGGGCCGAGACGGCAACCGGGAGTTGGGCTTTCCGTTGCTCATCTGAGAGCCAAGGTCGTGTCAGGGGCACCTCCAACCACCGCGACAACCCAGCAAGAGCGGATGCGCAGCGGCGCCTCTCTCCGTGCTGCTGCTGTGCAGAGTGGCAAACTACTCGCAGGCACTGCGGCCACGCCGTTTCTGTTTGCGGCGGTGTTGCGGTCACTTCTCTTTGTTTTGCCGTGTTACCGACACACAGACACACACACACACACACACACACGGGCGCACACCAATGCCAAACCCGCCGGCACCCTAAAAGCAAGGTGCACTTAATCAAGGACGAAGAGTTGGGGCAGGGGGAGGGGAGGGGGTGGGGGTGAGGGGGGAACGGCAATGGAAGCGAGCGCAGCTGGGCAACACCGATTCGCCACCTGCAACGACGAGCACACCCCCTCTTCAGCCCTCGTCAAACAGAGCAGTGGCTCCGCTGCCGCGAGACGAGGCGTAGAGTTCCACCACCGACATGAGCGCCGATTAAACCAAGCAAAAAACCTAGCACAACCACGAATGATGCAACGCACCGCACACGCCACGCCTAACCGCACACACACACACACACACAAGGACACAGACAAACGTACACACGCGCACTGAGGAGCGCAACGCACCGGGTGACTCCACAGCGGCACAACCGCACCCATCAGACCCGTTTCTCGCTGCAACGCCGCTCCCGCTCCGTGGTGGCTCGTGCCGCCACCCACGCCAAGGAAGAAAGGAAGCCTGTCAGAGGCGGCGCTGCAGAGCTCTGCGGCGCGCCGGTACCGAAGGGAGGAAAACGCAAGCGGCTGCGGGTTGCGGAGGCTCACTGCCAGGCGGCGTTGAGCACCTTGCGGTTGACAAAGTAGCGCGCCATCACGGACAGCGCCGCGAAGCCGCCGACGAGGGCGATGAGCAGCGGCTTGTTGAAGTCGCTGTTCAGGAGGTCGAACGGCTTGCCCGAGGAGGAGCGGACGTAGAAGAGGTCGAGGCCCGACACGACGACGTGGCACGAGCTCTCCAGCCCGGTCGGCTCCGTCGTGATCTTGCGCGGGAAGGCGATGCGGTGCTTGTGCGACGCGTAGAGGAAGCTGGGGAGCAGCACGTGCGTCATCTGGCGACCCTTCTCGTTTGGCAGTGGGAACTGGTTGCCTGCGAGGACCTGGCGCAGCTCCACGACGACGACGCGGCCGGTCGCGTACGCGAGCACGAGGCTCTTGCGGGCGATGGCGTTGTAGGAGGTGGTGACACCCATGTCCGCGAGCGGGCCACCGAAGGAGCCGAGGGTGGAGACGGCCACGATCGGCGGGCGTGCGGCGCGAGAGCTGAACTCGCGCTTCGTGTTGACAAAGAAGGAGGCGAAGACTTGCGGGATGGTGGCACCGGCGGCCTTCGACACGACCGGGGCGTTGTCGTCCTCGAAGAGCTCCCACACGCCGAAGCAGTAGCGCATCTTCTTGGCGTCCAGGAAGTAGTACACGATGGTGTGCTCGACAATGACCATCTTCACGTCGCCCTCCACGTTGGCGTGCCGCGCCGTCGCCAAGACGCTGCCAGTCACGACATCGATCGCCGTCACCACGAGAGTTGGCAGCTCGTCCTCGGCCGGCTCGTAGTGCGCCACGGCGATGACGTTGCGCATGGGGAAGGTGCGGCGCACCTCGTCAATGGGCTCCTTGCCGGAGATGTTCGGGTAAACGCGCAGGTTGTTGACGATGTTCGTCCGCCGCGGGTCGCTGCCCGCGGCGTGCGCCACAATGGAGGACGGCATCTGCAGCGACCACGTCGGCTGCGCGCCCGCCTCGACGCTCACGCTGTAGCCCTCGAGCACGCCGGAGGCGCCGTGGCTGACGAACGTGAAGAACCCGCCGTGCGGCAGCGAGCCCGTCACCGATAGGTCGGCCGCCACCTCCAGCTGCGGCGTGGAGAGGATGGCGTTGTCCGACGTCGACACGCTCGTGATGGCGCGCGTGGCGAGGTCGACGACCACGTACCCGCTGACCGCACCGCAGGCGGCGTACACGACGGCAGTGTGGCCGTCATCGCGGACAACCAGGCCGTACACCTGCACCTTGGCCATCGACGGCGCCTTCATGGCCGCCACTAGCTCGCGCGAGAAGTCCTGAATGAAGTCGACCTGACTGCCCATGCTGGCGATCGGGATCGAGTAGAGGGTGCCGTAGCGGGAGGCGAGCAGCACGTTCTTGTTGAAGTGGAAGTGATCCAGCGGACCCATCGGCTCCACAATCGCGGTGGCCGCCACGTTCGCGAGCGCCTCAAAGCGGCGCCACAGCAGGCCCGCCGCGGCGCTGACGAGCTGCAGGTTGTGCGCGCCGGTCTTGATCAGGACCACCACGTCGCCGTCCGCCCGCTCGAACGCCGCCAGCGGGTAGGCGGTGATGCTGCTGCCCGTGTTGGGGATGGTGAGCTTCGATGACGGGTACGTGATGACCATCGTCTCGGCCTTCGTCTCCACGCGCACGACGCCGCGCGACTCACCCGACTCGGCGTCGCGCACGACGGCGATGCCGCAGTCGGCGCACGCCACCTCGCTCACGGCATCGCCGGCGGCCGGGAACGAGCGGAGCGTCGCGGCGTCGCGCGTGGTGAGGTGGCCGTCGGCCGCGACGCTGGTCACGATGCCGGCAACGCTGCGCTCCTTTGCCAGCGTGTCGAGCCGGTGCACGTCCGCGGTGCTGGCACCGCGGTTCACGACGACCAGCGAGCCGGCGATGAGCACCTTCGAGACCCCGCTCGGCACGCTGGCGGAGGCCGCCACTGGGATCGACTGCTCCTCCGACGAGAGCGAGAACTCGAAGCGCTTCAGCTCGGCGCCGTCGTAGGTGACAACTACCGCCGTGCTGCCCTTCACGGCGCACGCAGCCGCCTGCAGCGGGACGGCGCTGATGCTCTGCAGTGCATACGATACCTCGATCGAGCCAGTTGTCGGGTCCAGCACCAGCGCCGCGCCGGCACTGTTGACAGTGAGCACCGCCTGCGCCCCTGCCGCAACGCAGAGCGGGGTGGCAGAGGACAGCTGCCGCCAGGTGAGGTTGAGACCGCCGTACGGCCCCACCGCGATCGCGGCCACCGCGCCGTCCTCGGAGGCGACGTAGAGGAGCTGTGGGTCGGCCGACACCTGCACGGCGGTGTCTTGAACGTTGCCGACGAGGTGCATCAACCAGTCCCGCAGTCCCTGCTCATCCTCGTGGATGGCGAGCGCTGGCGCACAAGCCAGCAACAGCAGCACGGCTGCCGCGCAGGTCAGCGCTACGGCGCGCAGCATCGACATCGTAAGATGAAGGATCCGTGTGCGTGTGTGAGCGAAACGACAACGGTGTGCGGGGGAGGGGTGCACGGGCGAAGGAGGAGGAGCGTTGCACAGGTGCGCCGATCCTGTGGAGCAGACGAGAAAGCACCGCAGCCAGTACGAGTTTTGTGGGTGTGAGCGACGGGGCAGCGTCGACGCGATGGGTACCGTCTGTCCTTCCGCACGGTGTGTCTCGCTCGATGGGCTGTGTAGCGTTAAAGGGAAGTGGGAATGGCTGGGAAGGAGGGGAGAAGAGGGGGGGGAGGGTAGATGACGTGAGTTAGTGAGGGGCAAGCGCGGAAAAAGAGGTACAAAAGACGTGGGCAGCGATGAGCGTGTGTCGACTCAAGACTCCAACTGCAGTGGAGGAGCGCATCGTGCGTGTGCGTGTGGGTGGGTCGCAGGGGGGTGAGAGGGAGGGGTAACCAGTGGGAGAGGAAGGGTAGGGGCCGCAAGAGAAGGAAGGTGGGGGGTGAGGTGAGGGGCGAAACAGCGAGCAGTAGGAGGGTAGCACAGCAGGGGCAGTGTCTGAGAGAGGTCGACGGGCCACGACGTGAACCACCTTGTTCGATGTACACAGAGCGGCTGACCGCATCGCGACCGCCGCTAGCACAGGAGGAGCGTTAGACAAAAGCCCCTCCCCTCCCCCCTACCGGGAAGCAGAGGGTGACGAGCAGGTCAACTTCTGCCTTCGACTTCGTTCGGTCACGACCGTTGCGCCACGTCGAGGCGCAGGCCTGTCGAAGCCCTTCACACGGGTCACACACGTGGGCGCATTAGAGCTGCCTCGGTCGCAGCAGGGGTGAATACTGTAAACACGCACGCACAGACGCACACAAACACAAACACCAAATGATGCACTCAGGCATCCACCGCCCCTTGAATGAAGTGGGCCGCACGTCGGAATCAGGCGCTTCTTACGCGATGGCTGACTCGTTGATTTCACCGAGCAAGCCGCGGGACTGCAAGAAGAGCGGAACGAGCGGCAGCTTTGCGGACGTGAGCGCCACCCCCTGCGCGTCGAGGCTGAGCAGCTTCAAAGCGGGAAACCGAGTCCGCAGCGCCGCCTCTTCCTCGGCCGAGCAGCGCGCGCCGGCCTCACACAGAACGACCGCCGTGGGCTTCGTGAAGCGGGCCTCTGCCGGCGCGCTCATGACAAGCGGCGCGTCGTACGCGAGCAGGTCCTTGCTGTACCGGAACCGCGCCTGCTCGCGGCGTACCTCGACGGCGGCGAGCAGGGCCGCCCGCTCTGTCGGGTCGGGCACCTGGTCCTGCAGATAGCGGTTCAGCTCCGCCACGCTGGCCGCGTCCGCCGGCGCGCCGCGCAGGACATCACCGACGCGGTACGCGGCAGGGACGCACTCACGGAGCTGCGCCGTGTTATTGACAAAAAGCGTGAGCGAGGCAAACGCGTCGGGGGCGTGCAGGGCCGCACATGACGCGACCAGTGAGCCGAAGCCGAGTCCGAGCAGCCCGGCCTCACAGCGCAGGATGTCCTCCTGCATCTTGATCAGATCCGCGGCGCACGCCAGCGGGTAGGCCGCGGCAGCGGGCATAGGCGCCGCCTCGGAGTAGTTGTGTCCGCGCAGGTCAGCGCAGTACACCTCCAGCGGCTCCGTTGGCGTCAACCGCGACAGAGGCAGGTCGGCAACACACCCGTTCAACTGTTGCTGCCATGCCGCACAGCTACCGAGGAAGTCGTGCACGGCGATCACCTTCGCTGGCGGCCGCGTGTCCATGTGCCAGCGGAAGGAGGCGAGCGCGTAGGAGATGGCGGCCGGGGTCTCACTGATCTTCGCCCCGGTGGAGGCCGCGCCTGCCTTGCCAAAGACACTACGAAGAAATCCGCTCATGTTTCGCTGCCCTCAGAGCCTCGCACACAACTGCTGAGCTCGTCGGCTGTGTTCTCGTTCTGTTTCCTTTTTCTTTCGCTGGCTTCGCGCCCTGTTCTCCTACCGTAATCAGCACTGGGGGGAGGGGGGAGGGGGCACAGCCGGTGCTAGACAGCGATCGGCGTATGGCGGCTGCAGAGTGGCGGCCTCTGCCCCGGTGCGTGCGATGATGTGAGATGGAGTGAGGAGGGAGAGAGAGGGAGGGGAAGCGAGAACGACACAAACGCGACGTGTGTGGCAGTAGACCCGCGTGAGCAGGCAAAGGGGGGGGGGAGTCGGCAAGCTTTATTTTCCTACTTGAGAGTCCGTGCATGCGAGGCACCGGAAGGAGGAGAGGAGGGGGGCGGGAGAGCGAGGATGCACCGGCACAGCACCCCCGCACCCACGCACTCACCGGGGCAGCCCTTCACCAGCTGCGGCCCTTTCGAAAAGGCGGAGGGGAAAAGGGATGCTACGAGGACGAGTTGATCACGTGCACAGTCGGCGGTTGAACAACACTCGGATTTTCGTTTCTTCACTTTGTTTCAAGGTTGCGGTCGAGGCGACGGAGGCACGAGGACGCTCACAAACACACAAAGAGCACCAGCGGTGGGGGGCTCTGGTGCGTACACTACATCGAGTCGAGGGGGGGGGAGGGGCCAACCGCCAGATGACAGGCAGAGTCGTGAACATCATTCGGAAAAAAGTCGTTAGTTTACATCAAGTCCATCAATGCAGCACTGGGCACGGCTCGAGCAGCAACGCGCCAGCGCCGTGAGACGCAGCACTCCATGAGAAGCAGACGCCGTCGATGAAAGCAGGCGCCGAGCCTACTCGGCCCCGCCCCACCCCGTCCTCCCCTGTCCCCCCACCCGTCTACGCCTTGCCCTTGGTTGAGCCGGCGCCGAGGACGCCGTAGAACGTCACAAGCGGCGCCTTGGCATCCTTCGTCTTGCCACGCAGCTGCTCCACTAGCGCTTTGCCAGAGGACGCCGAGGCGAGGCAGCGACGCGCGACCACGTCGGCCGCGGCGGGGCTACACGGGAAGGTGTTCGCCGCCACAAACTTCGCGCCGCGCAGGAGCAGGAGCGCCTGCGCCATCCAGCGCGGGTAAGGCGCCGTGCCGACCCGCTCCACCGCGGGGTTCAGCGTCGCCGCGAGCCGCTCCCGCTCCTCCCGCTGCTGCGAGCACGGGTTGGCCGCGCCGTCAGCCAGCACGACGCCGTTGAGCTGGGCAAAGTTGAGGGATGCCAGGTACGGCCACGGCACGGCGTCGAGGAGGCTGCCGCACATATTCACCACGAGGGAGCCGGGCACGGTGGAGCGCAGCAGCCATGCGAGGTACGCCGCGTCCGGCACGCTGCCGGCGGTGCTGCACGTAACGAGGTGCTGCGGCGCCACCTTCGACTTGGCAAGGTCCGGCCCGATCGTTGCGGCAACCGAATCGCGGTGGTCACCAAAGACGTCGATGAAGCACAGCATCGGCCCTGCCGCGGGGCTCTTCGTCGTCGCGTTACCCCCAGCCGACTTGGGCGGCTGCTGCGAGCCTCGCTTGCCACTGCGCTGCGGCTCGCCCAGCTTAGAGACGACCGTCGCCGCGCCGAGCTCTCGCAGCACCGCGGAGCAGCACCCCAGCACGCTCGTCTGCTCCCACGGAAGGGCCTGCAGCTCCGGCGCAAGGCACAGGTACACCGGCGTCTTCTCGCAGTACTGCTGCAGGCTGGGCTGGAACTCGCCAAAGAGCTCATCGGCGAGCTCGTTCAGGAGTTTCATCATGTCCGCCAGGTCCTCGGCCGTCACGCGCTCCTCCGCGCTGCCGGTGCGCACCACGTCGGCGCCGCACAGCTGCGCGTGCTTGCGCGCCTCAATTGCGTTCACTTCGCTGTGCAGGGCAGCCCACCTCTGGTGCGGAACGGGGCGCCGCCGCCCCTCCACGACGCCGTCGGGGTGGCGCAGCGTGACGACGCACGCGCCGGCCCTGTAGTCGTCGACCGCCACGGAGAGCACCGCCGTGTCAATCGCGTACGGGGACAGCTCCGCGGTGTGCAGCGACTTGGCTGTGGCCGCCGTCGTGGTCGCCGGCGGCGTCTCTGTGGTGCTCTTCTCCGTCTCGACGCACAGGACCCCGCAGCCGCGCATGCCACGCTCCATCGGCGTCGTCGCCGCGGCCAGGTCCACCAGGCGCGCGTACGAGCGGCCGTTGGTGAAGGCAGGCAGGACAGCGCGCATCTGCCGCCACGCTCGCCCTTCCGGGCAGTCCATCATCTCATTCACGCAGCATCGCCAGAGCAGGCCAACGAGCTGGTTCGTCTGCGTCTGCTCCGCCGCCGCCGCCGCGATCTGGGGGCGATCGAGCAGCGCGGCGATGTGGCCCAGCTCACTGCTCAGCTGCGCGGCCATGTCGAAGTGCCCGTGGCGCGCCGCCTCCTCCACGCCCAGCGAGACGCGGTGCAGCAGTTCCTGGTCGCCGTCCGACAGCGGTCGCGTCGGTGGCACGGGGTTGGACTCGCAGAGGCTGCGCCGCTTGCCGGAGGCCATGCTCCTGCGCGCGCGGCTGCCCGGCTTGTCCGCGCGCGCCGGCACCAGGCGGGCCCGCCGCCACGCCGCCGTCAGAAGCCCGTGCAGGCGCGACTGCAGTTCCACGCCGACGAGATCATCGGCACGCTCTAGCTGACTCTCGAGGCGCCGCAGCACCTCGATCTGCGCGATGGTGACGAGGATGGACAGGGACAGCCGCATGTGTGGCCACTCGCTGCACTGCGCCGCCGCCGTCTCGAGCAGCGCCGGCACCGACGCGACGTTCAGCATCGTCGCGGCGTCAGCACCGTCGATGCCGTAGTGCCGCAGGGCCTGCTCCAGCTCCTCTGCGTCGGGGGTGATGCTGCTCTGCCAGCGCTCGCCGATCTTCTCGAAGTGCGTCACCGCCACCTCGGCTGTGCCGCCGTGCACGGCAGTGAAGGGCGATGGCGGCTCCGCAGCCGCGGAGGCAGCAGGGGCGGCGGCTGCGGCACCACGGATGAAGCGCAGTACCTCCTTCTCACACCGAGTCGGCGCGTTCGAGGTGGGAAGTCGCAGGCTGGCCATCGTCAGCTGACGGAACGCCGCGAGCAGGCACGACGCGAGCGTGCTCACCTCGATGCGGTCGATGGCGGTCCAGTAATTGATGCGCGCCGCCAGCAGCGCCAGACTCGACCCGGCAAAGCCGTCGGCAGCCGCGTGCTGTGAGACCGCTTCACCTGGACTGCACGCAGCCCGTGCGTCACGCAGCTGCTGCAGTACCGCCTGCAGCGCGTGACGCTCCTCAAGCAGCACTTGCAGCCGACCGCGCACCTCGTCTGTCCTCTCCCCATACTGCGCGACCCACTGCGGTGTCACGCGGCCGCGTGCGTGCCACTGCGCCAGCAGCGCTGCGAAGCGGCCTTGTGGCGACTCCGCCTTCTCGGCAAGCAGCACAATCTCCCGCAGCAGCTCCTGTACCGCGGTGCGCCGCTGCTCGAGAGTCGAGAACGCTGGTCGGTACGCGAGTGGGGTGTCAAGCGGGAACTGCAGCGCAAACGTAGGCGTCAGCCGGCGAATCCACATCCCCAGCGCAGCCTGCACCTCGGCGCGCACACACGCCGACCGCACAGACAGCGCCGGGCCCGCCACGGCGTCCCGCCACTGCAGCAGCTGCTTGCGCACGAGAGCGGCGCACTGGACCGCCTCGACGGTGGCGTGAGACGCCATGAGCGCGTGCACGCGGTCGCCGCAGATGTCGACCCAGTGGCGCAGCGCGGCGGCGGGCGGGGCCGTCGACGGTGCCGCCGAGGTGGGGGCAATGGCGTCAAATGCGGCCTGCAGCGTGCGCAGGGCTGCGCCGTAGTGGGAGCAGGTCGCCTCGTGCGCCGCGCGGATGCGTAGTGCCCGGGCCTTGATGTCGGCTGCAGCCCAACTTCCGCACTCCTCGCCGCGGCAGAGCACGTCCCTGGCGACGACCACCGCCTCCTCCGTCTCGCCGAGCTGACACCGAATCTCGCACTCGCCCAGCACCATCCCGGCCTCCCACGACGGCGTCAAGCGCCTCTCCTCGAGGTCGCGGCGCACGGCCTCGTCCACGAGCGACTTCACAGCGGGCAGCTCCGCTAGCGCCGACATGTACGCGCCGTTGGCCAGCCCACCCGCCGACGCCGCGGCGCACATTTTCGAGTTGCACAGCCGCTGCACCACGCCGCAGCGGGAGTCGCTCGCGGCATCGCCGAGGGCGAGCGCGGCGGCAAAGCGCACCCACGTGAAGACGGCAAAGCAGTGCGGCTCGTCGCCGATGCTGACGAGGTAGTCGCCCACCTCGAGCAGACTCTCCCACAGTCCCTCCGTGTTGAGCTGGAACTCCTCGTCGGGCGCGCAGCGGCGCACCATGCGGGCGGCGGCGGGCGGCTCATTGTAGCCGTAGTAGAGGTGTGCGGCGGCGGGCAAGTGCATGTCGAGCGGCGCCCCCTCCGCGGCGCTCTCGCGCACCCACTTCCCGCACAGGTGCCACAGAGAGCGGACGTAGTCGAGTATCAGGAAAGCGCAGTCGCGCCGCGACCTGAGGGCGATGTGCGACCGTTGCTCCGCGCTCAGCGTCGCGCCGCCGCCGCCGCTCGCCATAGTGTGCGGCAGCGTGCGGAAGAGCAGCGCGACAATGCGCAGGGCCAAGAAGAGGTGCTGAAACGTGACACCCGTCACCTTGGTCGTCTGCGCGCGCCGCGGCGCCTTGGACGCAGTGGTGCCGGTGCGCCGCCCCGAGCAGGTGTCGCCGCTCGCAGCAAGCTCGTCGTCGCCGTCCTGCAGTGCAGCCCGCACCTCGCCGCTGAGGAACGTGGCGGTCAGCGATGCCTCGGCAAGCGTATTGGTCCAGCGTTGCTCCTCGTCGCTTCCGCCGTGCAAGAGCGGGGCCGACTCGGGCAAGCCTTCCAGTGTACGCAGCGCCTCCTGCAGCAGCGCCGTCACGTGTGCCACCGGCGTCGAGTCGCCGTGCCGCTCCATCGCCGTGTAGGCGTGCTCAAACAGGCACTGCGCCGTCGCCATCGCGTTGCCCTGCGCCGCGGCGAGCGCCAGGGCGAACGCCTCCGCCTGCCCGCCCGCGTCGCCGGCGCCGCTACCGACAATCATCCACCCGCGCGCCTGCAGGTCCGCCTCCACGTTGCGGGACGCCTGCAAGAAGTACTCCACGGACGGGTCGCGGTGGCACGCTTCGGTCACCTCGCGCACACGCAGCGACTTCTGGTACCGCGGTGGCAGAAGGTCGCGCAGGGCGCGCATCAGCGGCGTGAGCTGACGGGCGTCCTCGGGGTCGCCGCTGGAGTTGGACACGTACATGAGCACGCTGCTGAGCTGGTACACGACGTTGGTGAAGACGTCGCTCCAACTGCGCTTGGGCAGCTGCGCCAGCAGCGCCTTGGAGAGGAGCATGCGGAGGCTCGGTAGTGCGAACGTCGCCGTCGAGAGCGAGATGCGCGAGGTGCGCAGGAGGGTGTAGTAGAGGCTGTAGGCGCACGTGATGTTGTCCGCCTTGGACGCGGCGGGGCCGTGGATCGAGGCGATGGCGGAATTGACGCACGTCGTCAGCAGCAGCTGCACCGCCCGGCTGCGGGCTTCCCCGGCGAGGCCCTGCAGGTGCTCGACGCCGACCTGCGCCTTGATGGAGAGCAGCTCGGCGTAGGCGCCCCAGTCCTCCGCGTCCGGCTTGGGGTACGGCTGCGCCGCGTCCCGCGCCACCAGCGACGTCGCGGCCGAACCCTTCTTGTGGCCTGCGCCGATGCCGTTGCCACCACCGCCAGCGCCACCGCTGTCGGCTGCCTTGCCGCCCGTCGTTGCCCCGGACGTTGCCGCGTTGGCGCCGTTCGCCGATAGATTGTGTGCCTGCACGTCGCACAGGGTGCCCCATCCGAGGCGGCTGCTGGCGTAAAGGCGGTCCGCGATTTCGCAGCACTCGAGCGCCACCTCCTCCTGCCGCAGCTGCACCGCCACCGCCGCCACCCACGCGCACAGCCGCACGCACGGGTCCTTGCGCAGCAGCGGCCGCGCGTCGCTGAAGAGCAGCGCCGTCCTGTCGGTCGCCGTAGCAGGCCCGGCCAGGGTGCCGAGCACCATCAGCAGCTGCTCCTGCGGATGCACTGCTGGCACGGGCTTGTCGCTGACGAGGCGGGTCAGAGCTGGGGCCAGCATCGCCAAGAACCACTTCTGCTTCACCGAAGGAATGAGGAGCAGCGCCTCGCTGCATAGGGCGTGCGCGCGGCGCAGCTGCGGGTTCTGCGGCTCGCTCTGCGGATAGAGGCGAAGACGCCGCACCAGCGTCGCGCTGCCGTCGCGGCCGGGCTGCTCCGCCTTCGGCAAGGCTGCGGCTGGGGTGGTCGACGGCTTCGCGGTGGCCAGAAAGTCCGCCGCGAGACCGAGCACCGCCGCGCTTGTGAGGTCGGCCAGCAGCTCGACATCCTGGGCTTGCTGCCGCTCAAAGAGCGTGCTGTACAGCTTCTGCAGCTCGACCAGCTCGGACAGGTGCGTGCGGTACTCGCCACGCGTGTAGGCAGACTTCTTCCAGTTCAAGAACGTGGCGCAGGCGTTCGCGGCGATCCAACTGCCGTGCCCGCTGTGCCGATTCTCCAGCTCCACCCCGCGCTGGGCCGCCTCGATGAGCAGCGCGGCGAGGCGCCCCTCGCGGTCGTCGCCCGTCGACACGGGGACCCCGGCAGCCCGCACGTGGCGCCCCTCGCTCGCCGGCGGGTGCGTCTCCGTCTCCTCGACTTGCCGCGCGAGAATGGTGGCGGCCTGCAGCGAGGCCGCGGCGCGCAACTCCTCGACCTGCAAGTCGGCGGCCCCCACCGCGGCGGCGGCGGCGGCGGAGGAGGCCGGTAGGCTGCGCAGCGCCTCCGCGACGGCCATGGCGACTGCGTGAAGCGAGGGACTCAGCTCCTGCAGGCACAGGTCCAGCAGCTCGCGGTAGAGCTGGACGGTCGAGCGCCGCGTCGTCACGAGGGCCGTCGCGGCACCACCGCCGGTCGCCTTCGCTGCCTCCGCTGTCTCCGTGGCAGTCGCTGGGCCATCGACGTCCTGCACAATGGGCGGCAGGTGGCGGAAGGCCGTCTTGATGACCGGGATGCGCTTCAGGGGGTTCGAGATCCAGCGCGCCTGCTCGAGGGCGAAGAGGCAGCGGTCCTGCGCGGTCGTGAGGCTGCTCTCCAGCTCGTCGCGGATGCTCATTTGGTGGTCCATCCACTGCAGGCGGAAGCTGCACGCAGCCGTGGCGGCGCCGTCCGCCTCGCCGCGCTCGCACTCGCGCTGGGCGATGGCTATGAGGTGGTGCAGCACGCTGCGGTTGTCCTCCTCGTAGGCGGCCTGGCACTGCCGCGTGGCCACCTGCACAAACAACTCCCGCAGAGCGGGCAGCGAGGCCTGGGACACGTCGGCCACCACCGACAGCGCCGCCTGCACCTCGGGAATCCCGGCGGTCTGCAGAAAGGGGAGCACCAAGTTCCAGAGCAACACGGCGCCGACGCGCAGCGTATGCTGCCGCTCGCTCTCGTCGTGGATCGCGTTGGTGTTCTTCAGGACGCCGGCGAGCTGCGTCGCAAGGTCGCGCAGCTCGGCCCTGTGCACCGACGTGATGCTCGCCGCGTCCGCGCAGCTGTCCAGGCGGCTGAGACCGTGTCGGCGCGCGTCGCGCACGACGAGCGCAAAAATAGCGAAGCTGCGCACACGGCGGTTCGAGCTGCTCCGCTTGCGCTCCAGCTCGTCGACCTGCTCCGGCGTCAGTGACCCGTGCAGGCTGATGCAGAAGAGCACGTCCGCCTTCACCTCGTCCACCACCTCCGCCTCCGTGATGGCGAACGCGTCGACCAGCCGCACCGCTGGTGGCGGCTTCGTGGCCGCCTGCTTCTTCTTCCCGCGCACCGCAGCGGCGCTGGCGTCCGGCGGCGGAGGTGGCGCGTCCACGCCGTCGCTGAGGCTCTCGTAGGCGGCCTGCAAGTCGTCGCGGCACGTCTCCATGTCAAGCTGCCCGCCCAGCACGAGCTGCGTGAGGAGGACGGCAAAGTGCACGGGGCGGCCGCGGTAGCTCGGCAGCAAGTCGGTGCGTGCCTTGGACGAGATGCCGGCCTTTTCCCTGATGAGAATCACGACAGCGGCGAGCCGCAGCACCTGCACAAAGAGGTGCTGGTTGCCCAACAACGCGGCGGCTTCTAACGCGGCCGAGAAGCGCGCCGCGGCCTCGGCGTAGCGCTCCGCCGCGCGCAGGCACAGGGCGGCGCGCACAAGCCACTGCACAAGCGTGTAGCCGCCCCCGATGCGGAGCTGCTGGTGCAGCGTCGCCAAGAAAACGACGGCGTCGCAGACGTCGACGTCGTGCCCTGACGCGAGCAGCGGGCTGACGATGGTCCAGAGCGTGCGGATTCCCGTCAGGACCGCGTCGAGGCTGTCCGGCCACACCTCGACGCCTTCGGCAAGCGCCTGCAGCACGCTCGCCGCACCACCCACATACTCCTGCGCCTTGTCCTCCTCCGTGAGGGCCGTGTTCTCGTCGACGTGGTGCAGCGACACGAGCACCTCGCAGAAGATGCGCCGCACCGCCAGCAGCCGGGTTTCCTGCGCCGCACCGACGCCCTTGAGCAGCTCCGCTGCGGCGCCCCACTGCTTCAGCTCCACGGCCACCTCGGCGCAGAGGACGCGCAGCTCGGCAGAGAGCCGCCCTGACGCAGCCTCCGTGTCACGCACCTCGCGGACGATGTCCTGCAGCATGTCCGGCCGGCGGTACATCCGCGCCGCCGTGAGGAGCTGCTTGACATGGCTCGGGTTGCCGGTCATGACGGCGGCTTTTTCCGGAAGCAAGAGCTCTGATCCAGTAAGAAGGAAAAAGAAACCAGGAACGTGCACGAGGCCAAGGGAGGCAACACCACTACCACCAGCACGCGCCTGGGTGCACTCGGCGGGCGCGCAAGCGGCGGCGGCGGCAGTCGGTGGGCTCAATGGGGGTCGCGTGTATGCGGTGGTGCGACGATGACACAGGTAGCAGGCTGCGGAGGTCTCTAATGGAGAACGAGCCGAGGATTTCCTTCGGCTCCGCGTTTGTGCGTTCCGACGCTGCGGTGGCAGTAACGAGGGACTCTACAGCGCTGCGTGCCCGATGTCACGTGAAGGGTGCAAGGTGAGGGTGGAGGGGGGAAGGCGGTGATGAGGAGGAACTCAGGGTCTCTGGCGGCGACGGAGTCGACGTCCAGCTCACGACCGCGATGTGCAAGTACTGCTCCAAGGGCGCCGGAAAGGACGACACGCGAGGCAGCACTAGTACGACGACAAGCACGCTGCTTTGATTTGGCAAAGTGCTACGCGAGGGAACGGCACCGATAGGTAAACTTCAGATAGCCGGAGCTTCTCGGCACCAACGGCCGACATCTTGGAGCTTGGGTGGTGTGCCCAGACAGAGAGACACACGCACAGACAACAATACACCGAACCACCGCTAGTGATATGTGGATACGAGGCACGTCGCTACCGACTTGTCCATCATGCTAGCCAAAGCTCGCAGCCTCGAGCGCGCTCACACTTCCGTGAGCATGTGCTCGACGCACGCGAACCGCGACGCGTCCAGCGAGGCGGCCGCGTAGGCGAGAAAGATCTCAGCTGTGATGGCCGGCAGCGCGGCGTGCCGGAAACTCTTGTACGAGTTGTTGAAGTAGTTGATGGAAGCGTCGTGCTCGTTGCTGGTCCACTTGTCCACCTCCTCGGCGAGCGCCAGCGCGCTGGCGTACTCGTTCTGCTCGATGAAGCGGGTGAACTGCGCGGCCGTGCGCCGCGCACGGACCTCGTTCTGGTCAACCGTGGACGGGCTGAAGGCCGTGCGGAACTTGAGGAGGTCGAGCCAGCCGCGCACCGGCTGCTGCACCGGCGCCTTGCCCGTCTCCTCGATTGAGCGGGCGAGGTCGAAGGCGGCGGCGCGAACGAGCGTCGGCTTAGGCACGCCCCTTTCCGCGAAGGCCTGCAGAGGGGCCGACATCACTTTGAGGTCGTCGCTCTCGGCGTCGTCGAGAGCCGCCTTCAGCTCACGGGCAAACGGCTGCCCCGACTGCATCTGCAGCCGCAGCGCCTGAAAGTTGAGGCCAACGGAGATGAGCTTTTTGCTCATGTAGCCGAACTGCTGCGTCTCGCGCTGCGACATCTGGTCCACAAAGCTCTCCTGTGCGGTGACGCTGTTGCCGACCTCCTGGTAATAGTGCTGTGAGATGGCGATGTCGTCGAACTCCTTCAGCATTGGAGCTGCACGACGGGCGTAGGCGTCACGCTGCGCCTTGATGCGGCCCTCAAGCTGCTCCACCTTCTCCTTGAACTCCCGCTCCTCCTGGCTGTGCTGCAGGCGCACCTCCGTGGCCCTCGCCCGCGCCTCGGCGTTGCGCGCCTTTTCCGCCGCCAGCGCCTCCTCCGGGTCAGTGAAGAAGAAGACGGCGGCCAGGCGGTCCTTGAACGACGCCATCGCTCCCGTGTCTGACGAGGACGAGCAACCTCTGGCTTTGTTTGTGTGTGTGTGTGCAGGGGAGGGGGGGGCGTGCGGGCGTGCGTTCCGTCAGCGCGAACAGGGGAGGCGAGCTTTGCTGATACTTCGCAGTTTTTTTTCTGTCGTTTCAGGGGCGGCTGGGAATGGTGGCGCACAGCGTGCAGGGCTGACGCTGACCTTCGGCGGTGCTCGGTGAAGTGACGACTCGCCACGAGCTCGAAACCGATGCGGGGGGGAAGACGTGATTAAAGCGAAGGTGCGTGGGGGAACAGAAGAAGATTCGACGGCGCAAGTGTGGGGGATGCGGCAAAGGACAGTCTGAGCGGGGAGGAGAAATCTCCCTGCGAAGTGGCGCATGCGGCTAGGCAAGCGGCTGCAGTTGCCGTGCACATTTTTATTTGTTTACTTCGCACCGGTCTGCGGCTGCGCCGGACCGTCGCGCACACTTGCGAGCGGTGCACTACAGATTTCTCTTCATGACCGATGCTCTCTCCCCTCTCTGTGTTAGCGCTAGGATTTGATGTGCATGTCAGGACGCGCGACAAACGATGATGGAGGGGGAGGTGGGGTGAAGTGGAAGATTGCCACCCCCACCCCCACCCCCACCGGAGGGTGAACGTGGGGGCGGGGCGGGGGTAAGGAGGCACAGGCGCTTTTCGTGGGCACTAAGGGAAGGGAACGCAGAGAATAAGCTCCTGTAGGCGGAGGACGGGGGCCTGGGACGGGGGTGGGGTAGGCTTTAGGGGGAGTGGGGAGGGCACGCTCGACGGTCTCGGTACTCGCTGTCAGTGGGCGCCCTTCCACTGCGGCATCGCCCTGGTGATCGCCTTGAGGTCGTCGTCGGTGAACTTGAGCAATATGCTAAGCACCGGAAGCAGATGCCGTGCCACTCGTGGCTCACTCTGCGAGCAGAGCAGCTGCAGCACGACGGACCGCAGGTACTGCAGCTGCTGACAACTCAGTCCCTCGACCGGGGCGGCAGCCTTGGCGCGGCGCAGCTGCATCACCTCGCGGCGCGTACGCTGCAGCTCCTCGTGGATGGCCCCCAGCTTGAGACGCTGCTCTGCGATTTGCCGCGCCACGTCTTCCAGGCCGACCGAGTCCGTCAGGGACGCCGTGACGGTCGCCGTCTTGGCCGGCCCCGCTGCATGAGCCGCAGTCGCTGAGGTGCCGCCGCCGTCCGCCGCGGGTGCGTCGTCGCTCGTGCCGCGGAGGAGGTCTTGCAGCTCCCGCAGCAGCGTCTTCTGCTGATTGCCCATGGCGTCCCGCTCTTTGGTCACGGCGGCCAGCCTCGATTCCATCGCCTTGTAGTCGCCCAGCAACGCCACATACGCCGCGTCCTCCACCTCCCGCCCGCGCGCCCCCTCCTCGCGGCCGCCCACCGCCTCGCCGCGCGGCTCGTTCGCTGAGCCGGTGCTCTGGCCAGCGAGCGCCTCGCACACGGCCTGCGCGACGGCGTCGCTTTGCTCGCGCTGCATCTCGCGCAGCTCCTGCGCGTGGGCCGCGTTCAGTGCCTGCAGCTCGTTGCTGTGGTGGAGAACGAGCTGGCTCTCGCGGTCCTCGTACTCGAGCCGGGCCTGCTGCAGGTGGTGGTCAAGCTCCTCCTGTGCCTGCCGCCACTCCTCCGCGTTGGGCACACGCATGAGTTGCTCCTCCAAAGCAGCGTTGGTCGCCTCCAGTGCGGCGATGCGTCGCTTGAGGGAGGCCGCGGCCTCGTCCTGCAGCCGCAGAGCCTCGGTGCGCTGCTGCAGCTCATTTGACGTGCGCTTCAGTGCGTACAGCACCTCCTTCAGCCGGCTCGACTGATCCCGCATTGCCTTTTGCAGCGCCTCCACGGCGGCGTCTGACGAGTTCGGCGAGGATGTCTGGCCGCGCGAGACCGGTCCGCCACTGTCGCCTGCTACTGTGCCGCTAGCGCCCGCGGCAACGACGGTGTCAGCCAACAACGAGGCGGCGGCGAGGGCGTGGGCGTAGGCAAGGGACTGGCTTTCTCTCACGTAGGCGGCGGGAAGCGCCTGATCGCCTGCGGTGGCGAGGCTGGCCTGCCGCCGGTCTTCCGACTTGGCAAGGCGCTGGGTCAGGTCGACGATCTGCGCGCGCATCTGGTCCACGCCGAGCTTGGCGCGTGCCTTCCACGACTCGAACTTCTCCCTGCATTCCTGCAGCTCGAGACGCAGCTGCCCCGCCTCGCTCTCCGCTGGCTGCGGCGAGCTGGTCAGCGCAGCGGTGGCGCCGCTGCTAGGTTGCGAGCTCGCGGCATCCTTGTCTGGAGGAGAAGCGGCACTCATCTTGGTATATATATGTGTGTGTGTGTGTGAGGATGTGCTTGCGGAAATGGCTATAGTAAATACAGGAGCACGCGCTCTCGAACTCAGGCTGGTGGGTGCCTTCGGCCGTTGGTGCGGATGTGTAAGTGGTCCGCCACACAAGACGGCGCCGCAACTCCTCTCTTCTTGAAAACGGTGGAGATGAGGGTTGAAGGCGCGGAGCGGAGGGGCTCGGGCGGAGCGAACACACACACACACACACAAAGAGAAAGTGAAAGGGGTTGGCGAGATAGTTGAAGCTGCCGTGTTGCCGTCCTAAACAGCTTCCCCTAAACCGCCAACAACAACACGGCCATGGGTGTGCCGAAGAATGAACCTTCATAGGACCACGTCTGCTCCCACGGAGGGAGGGAGAGAGAGAGTCGCCCCTCTCCGCGACGAACCGGGGCGTGGCAACACGGCGGTTGTCGGTGCCGCAGTGCAGCCGGATTACTCAAAAATGCACACGATAGGGCAGCAGAACGCTGCCACTTACACAGACCGTGTGTCCCTGAAGCACTCGCACAATTTGTTTTTTTTTTTCAAATGTGATGCGTTGTGAACGCGGAGGGTCCGACGACTGCGTGCGGCTCACACGGACGTCTTCCAGGGAGGGCACGTAAGGCGGCGTTTGGGTGAGGGGGGGGGGAGGGGGTGCCATGCCGTACAGCAGGGCCATTCCGCTGTGCCATCCTTCCCCAGTGGTGGAATCCTTTGGATCGCTCAAGTCGCTCATGCGGCAGGGGGCGACGGACTCTCCTTGGGCGAGGCATCGGCGGAGTCGTCGGGCGGCGGTGCTGCCGAGATCATGTGCCGCGCGAAAGGGCCGCCCGACTGCCACGGCGTGTAGACAAGCGGCGCGTCCTTGCGCTTTGCCTCGATGAGCTCGCGCCGCACGCTGCCTTGCAGGACGGCGATGTCGTCCATGCGGTCGCGAGTCTCCCCGTCGGCCATCCACGGGTGCCACGCCGTCTCGGACGGCGACTTGCCCTTGTAGTCGCCACGGATCGACTCCTCCGAGGAGCTCCAGCGACTCCGCAGTACGCGCATCTGAGTGGTGTAGGTCTTGTAGAAGTAGTAGAAGCCCACCGCGGTGATGAAGACAAAAAAGACAGCGAAGTCCTGCAACCCGAAGGAGCGGTACTCGGGGTTGTCAGCCGTCTGCCGGTGTATGGTGTTGGTGAGGTTGTCGTAATTCATGCGGCGAAAGTTGACGCCGCTGTCGGCCGCGCCGGCTGCCCCTTTCGGGACCCGGTCGGCACCGCGGTCGTGCCGGTGGGTCAGGAGGAGGTTCTGGGCCTCCTTGAGGGCCTGGAACTGTTCGCCAGTGCCGCCGTTGTCGGGGTGGAAGCGGAGGGCGAGCTTCTGGAAGCGCTTCTTGATGTCCTTCTTGGTCCACTCCTCGTCAAGCTGGTAGCCAAAGATGGTGCAAGCCTGCTGCAGCGTCATGTGGCCCTTGTCGCCGGAGATGTGCCCCTCGAACTGCTCGTACGCCCGCCGCGCCAGGCTCCGACGGAGCATGGTACGCGCGGCCTCGAGGCACCTCGGAAAGCGTGAGTCAGACTAAGGTGAGAGATCACCAGACACGATGGGAGAGAGAGGGGGGGTGAAAGGGGGGCCCTGTTGGAGACGGCACTGAATGCCGGACAGGGCACGCTACGCGGTGGTGGCGCAGGGACGCGAGAGGGGAGCGGGAGCGGGGGCGGTGGGGGAGAGAGAAAAGGGCGCAGGAGTGGTCAACGCATGTGCCGAACGACGAGGCAAGGCTTGAAGCCAAGCCAACCGCGGACGGCGAGCCGCTGTGCACCAGTGTCTGCACAGGAGGTGCGCCGCAAGCATCGACACGTAGGCAAAGACGGGGGGAACGGAGTGTGGGGGCGGGAATTGTCAAGCCGAAGCAATGGTGCACAACGCTATGAGCGGCCAGCCCCTCCCACCCCCTCTCACCTCGCCCCGGTGCGTTGGCTGATGTCGTGCACATTCTTGTACTGAGGACGGCCTCGTCCGAGCCGGGGACTGCACGCGATGGGCCATGGCAGCGTCAGCGCCAAGTTCGCACTCGGCTTCAGACGCATGCCTACGTGTTCCTTCGGGTTCGCTTTGCTTTGGTTGCTTGGGGCAGGCGTGAGCACCGCCCACACAGGCGAGCCATCCCGCCTGCGCCGACGGGGCCGCCGTACTTCTAGTATACATGGAGAGGACGGGGGGGGAGGGAACAAAGACGCAACAGAGAGTTCACTTCAACTCCTCGCTGAACCCTGGAAACGGCGGTGCGCCGTACTCGGCGACGCCGTTTCTCAACCCCACGTGAGCGGGCGAACCAGACGCAGGAACTCGAGCACACAGCGGCGAAGCAGGTAGTTAGTGTTCAGCAGCTGCGTCCGCAGCGTCTCCTCGCCCTCCACGGGGCTCAAGAGACCGTAGAGGTTGTAGTGCGTCTCGGCGCCTGGCAGCACGTTCAGGTTCGTCATCTCGTCCGCCTCGGTGAAGCAGGCGAGTACACAGTCGTCCGTGCGGTAGCGCACCGAGTGCCAGACGTCCACCGCGGTCGGGATGTCGAACGCCTCGTCCTGCTCGTCGGACCGCAGCCACCGCTTCGAGACACGGAACAGCGCCATGTCGGCTTCCTCGCCGTACTTGTTGTGGTGTGTGCTGGCGATCGTGAAGTACTGGCTGAACTGCGCCATGTCCGCGTAGGCCTTCTCCTCGAGCAGCCGCGACTTGGGGATGACGTTGTCCAGGAATGACGCCTCCTCGTCGCGAACGAGGAAATTGAAGCCGGTCTGCTTGAGCTTGCGCAGCAGCACCGCCGGTGTCCACCACGAGTTGCGCAGCGGTGTCAGCTCGTCGTCCTCGGGCGAGAGCAGGCGGCACTTGGCGTCCTCCAGCAGGAAGCGGAACTCGCGGTCGGTGGCGTCGCCGCGGTGGCGGCCCTCGAGGGTGAAGAGGATGCGGCTGCTGTCGAACGGCTTGAGGCTCCAGCTCTCGTAGAGGACGTCGAAGACGGTTTCGTGCAGCACGGCAAATTGGCTCAGCTCAGACGTGATGAAGGTGGCCCGCCGCAGGTTCTCCGGCACGCGCGCCGTGGGCCCAAAGGAGGCGCCGAGGGTGGCGCCGCTGCACGGCTCCCACTCGTGTGTCGCGGCGTTCCAGCGGCCAATGAAGAGGCTTGGCTGGCGAATCACAATGGACTGCGGCACTTCGAAGGAGATGCGCAGCGCCGGGTCCTCGACGCGGGCCTCGGCGGTGCGCGGCGGGTACTCCTCGACGCGGATCGTGTGCGACTTCGGCGTCTCCTCGCGCAAGAGCCACTCCCCGCTCACGCGCGGCCGCTCGTCGAAGTTGAGGAGGTCGACCTTGATGGTGCAGTCCAGCGCGTAGTACTGGCTGCGCCGCGCGACGTAGCACGAGTACGGGTCGAATGCCAACTGCACCGCCCGCACAGCGATGTTCTCCTTGCTGAGCCCCAGCATCTTCGGCAGCTTTGGAAGCGAGTTCTGCTTCGGGTCGAGCCGCACCTCGATGTCTGGAAACGCAAGCGAGGTGAAGCTGCGGGTGACGTCTTTCGTCTTGACCCACAGCCCAAACTTGATCACTGGGCTCATAGGCGACACGGTCCGCATGATCGTCTCGCCATCGGCGCTGTCGATGATCTGGTCGTAGAAGCGCAGCGTGTTGGTGGCGACGACGTTGAAGGTGGCGCGCAGCTGCGCGTAGACTTCCTCGAGCACCGCCGTCGACGGCGGGCCCCGGCGCGTGGCCCCGGTCGTCTCGGCGGACAAGTGGGTGTCCTGCGCGTCCTTGATCTTTTCCGCCAGCTCGTAGGCGTCGTAGCACTGCGCCAGCTCCTCCCGCACGAACGTTTGCCGCTTCTGTGGCGCCAGGCGCTGCTCGCCGCGAATGAACAGCAGCCGCGTCTCCCCGCCACCCTCCTGCGTGTGCGAGGCAATGACCACCTCCTCGGGGGTGTAGGCGTCGAAGGCCGCCTCGCGCGCTTTCCAGCTACTGAGAAAGTCGTTAATGTCCGCCTCGCTGTACACGTTGGGAAGCCGTGATGCGTCCGAGATGTGCTCCCACTGGTCGTGCTTCGCGTACGTCGCGAAGACGAGCTGCTCCTCCGCCTTGAGCTCCGCCACAGCGGCGCGGTAGCGCTGCCGCTCCTCCCTCACCCGCTCGCGAGCGACCGTCTCGTCGAGCAGGTGATGCTCACGGCGGCCCTTCTCGGCCAGGTCCGCCTTGGTGCGAAGCTGCTCATGCTGCTTGTACGTCAGCTGTGCCTCGCTCGTGGCCTGGTCTAGAGCAGCTTGCAACGCCAGCGCCTTCTTCGACTTCGGCTTCGGCTCCGGCGCCTTGGCCTTGGGCGGCATGGCTTGAATGAAAGAGGTTAAAAGGGGTGACGGGTGGGGGGGGGCTGGGAGGCGTCGGTGATTGGGCCTGTGGGCCTCTTCAGTTGTGAAGACGAGACTCGAAAATTGAAACTGGGGAGAAGCCGCGTGAGCTCTCGCCGAGGCCCACAAACAAAAAGCGCCTGCTGAGGTTGCGCGTGGCGACGGGGGGAGCGGGGAAGGGGGTCGGTGTCGGTGCGGACGGGTGCGATCGATGTGTCCCCTCCACTGTGTGTTTCTCCTGGACCGCGTGGCCGGGCCGAGGATGCGGAGTAAGAAAGGAAGGGAACATGCGAGAGGCGAGGAGCAGGAGATGCAAAGTGCGGGGGGGGGGAGGAAACACAAACCGCGCCGCAACGCATTTGTGCCTGCAGCGACCCTGCGCTAAGAACGCAGGATGCGCGGCGGGCACAGGAAGGGGGAGGGGGCACGCGTTGCGCACGCCTCGTGCGCGCAAGGGTGGGGAGGAGGAGGGGGAGGGGCAGAAGCTGAAGAACCACCTTGTCTGTGGCGGCGCGTCCCTGCAGCGTGGCTGTAGCGCGCATTGTTTACTTTGAGCTCCTGATAGCGCGGCACATCCGCAAGGCCGCAGCTCCCTCCTCCTTTCCTCCCGCCCCCCACTCGCCTTTTTCGCCTCCACCCGTCGCACTTTTCCGTTCGACTCACGAGAGCTCCGGCACGTGGTGCGCCGTACGGCACCGCGTTCCAATGAGTGCCGTCTTGCATCATCGGCTGCACGTTGTTAAGCTCGGCGACGCGGCGCGGCGTGTCACGCATGCACGCGTTGGTCGGGGACAAGTCGGTGAGGGATGGCCAAGAGGTGGTAGAACAGATTTCCCCTGGGAGGAGACGGTGTCAGCAACGGTGGTGGGCGGCGTCGTGCAAACAAGAAAAGACAGCCTGCGACCGCGTCGCACCCCAAAAACTCCCGCCCGCCTCTTCCGAATCCCACTCGCTGTCGAGTATTATAGACTAGAGGGGAGCAATGCCGCACACGCGAGGGCCGCACGGGTCGGCCACGTTGGTCACGTTTGGTTGAACTCGCCCCTTCACGTCCCCGATGGTAAGAGGAACAAACTACATCGGCAGCTTCGCGGATGGCCTCGACGTTTCCTCCCTTCCCCCCCCCCTCGCTTCCTCCTCTCCCCCCCTCCACCCGCACCGCACTCGCCCTCGCAACGCACAAGACCGCTGGGGACATGGAGAAACTCCAAAGTGTGGAAGTGAGACGAGCCACCGCGAATGAAGGAAAGGGGGTGGCGAGGGGAGGTAGTGGACGGGAACGCGAGAGAGCGAGCGTAATGCAAGCGTGACGCGACGCGGCTACAGGGCGGACAGGTCAGCCTTGGAGGTTGACTTGATCACGATCGCCTCCTGCCGGTGGTCGTCCTCCTCGGCCCCGTCGAGGTGCATGCACGACGGGCGGTCCACAACGAATACGTAGGGCGCGCCACCAACCTCCTTCACGAGGTCGCCCAGCACCTCCTTCAGGCTGGCCGTGCGGGTCTTGCGTGTCTTGACGTTCATGACGCACAGGATCCACTTCTTCACGGCCTCCTCGGGGTCCGGGTAGGACAGCTTCTTCACAATGCGCCGCAGCAGCGCGTCCCCCTGCTCCTCCAGCGTGGCCTTCACGCAGATGTTCGTTGGCAGCCCAAAGTAGCGTTCACCGGAGCGGCGGCGGCAGAAGAGCACGTTGACCACCTCGTGTCCAACCAGCGTGGGCGACAGCTTGTCCAGCACAAGGTCGTCGCGCTCCCCGGCCTCGACAACGGCGTCCAGCGTGTCGATGACGTCAACCAGCTCGCCGCGGCGCACGCGAAGGAGCCGCAGGTGCGGCGCACCGCCATTCAACTGCTCCGCATAGCGACTGACGAGTTGAGCCGCCAGCTTGGACCGGAGCTGCTTCATCGCCAGAACGAGGATGTCGCGGAAGGTGATGTCCCTATCGATCCGCGGAACGTACACGTGCGGTTGGTTCTTGTACCCACCGTTGAACGTGACCAGCAGACACAAGTCAACGCTCTCCAACGGCATCGGCAGCACGCTCACGACGATCTTGTGCTGCTGCGTTGCGCGACCCCACAGGTCGCGGAGGGTGTTCAAGTATTCACGCCCGTAGCTGCGGAAGGACGGGGCTAGGGGCATCAGGTACGAGTAGCTCACCTTCTCAACGTTCTTGAAGAAGGCCAGGTAGTTGGGTGACGGCGGCACCGGCATCTTCGCGGCGGCCATCCGCTGGTGGAGCAGTGCCTGCAGTGTCTCGTACGAGGTGTTCTCCTCCACCTGCAGCTCGTCAATCTTCGTCTCCGACGCGGTGAAGTCGTCGTAGAGGTACACGTTGGTGCGCACCAGCACGCGGCGGAGAAGGTAGTCGCGCACGACGTCGAGGGCGGCGCGCTGGCGCGTGAAGATGAGGTTGGCCCCGCTCCGCAGCTGTGTCGCCGACGTGATGGGTGCAATGTGGCGTGCACCTTCGCGACTCTCGAGTGCAACCGCGTTGCCGGGTAGCGCGCTGGCGAGCTCCTCCACGGAGCGCACAATCCGCACCGGCACCGTGCTCGCGTCCGGCGCCTCCACGTTGCGCAAGAACGCGATGAAGGCCGCGTCTGAGCCTGCCGGTGCTGTCTCCGGTACGACGTCGACGAACATGGTTGGGTAGTAGTACGGCTCGTACGTGTTGCGCACCGAGTCCACCTGTGACCACGGCATGAAGCCCTCGCGACCGCGGAAAAAGAGGCGGATCTGCGACGGCGCCGCCTTCAGCTCCGCGGCGACCGCAGAAACAAAGGCCGCCTCCTGATCCTGCCCGGCCGGCACACGCACGGAGAGGTGCTGCTGCAGGCGGTCCGTAGCCCCGTGCACCATGTCGAAGACGTCGACGAGGGTCTCGTTGCAGAGGTAGTAGGCGATCTTGCGCGTCTCCTCCTTCCTCGTGCGCTCCGCCTCGATGAAGTGACCGAGTTCGACAATTTCGCGCGGCGCCGGCGTCTCACGCAGCAGCTCCGCCTTCACGTCGTCGTTCACGTACATCAGCAGCGAGGCCCGCTCGTTGTCGAAGAGGCGATAGCGCGACTGGGTGGACTGTCCGCCAAACGCAGACTTGCGCACGTCCTCTTCGGTGGCCGCCTCGACCACCTCGTCATTGAAGCGCACCCACTCCCCGTCGAAGTTGACGTAGACGTAGTAGTGCCCGATGGTGGCGTCGCCGGCGTGGGTGAGGATGGAGCGCAGGGTGTACTTGGCGCCCCGGTGGGTTCGGCTCCGCAGTGACTTCCACTTCTCCTGGCTCTCCTTGTCCAGCTTCAGCGACGCGTCGTCCACGACGTAGCTGCTGAGCGAGAGCTCCTTCTCGAAGCTCCACACATTGCGCAGCGTTACGAGGTCGTACGTCTCCATGTCGAAGGCCACGCGATTGGGGTGCACGAGGAGCACCTTGGGGCAGTCGAGGAAGTGCTGGCTGCGCTCAATCGTGTGCGGCGTCGCCGGGCCGCCAGGCACCAACTCCACCGAGACCCCCTCAATGCGCTCGCCGGACGACAACATCTGCAGCGACTCCTCGATGTTTGACTTGTTCTGCACCACGAGCTCGACGTCGTAGAAGCCCTCCAGCCGGTCCGATAGGTAGTCGGCGCCGTCCACGGCGCGGGAGCGGTAAATCATGAAGCCACCAAACATGTCCCGAATCATGTCCTTCTGCGGCGTCTCCTTCAGCATCGTCTCCAGGCTGTCAAAGAGCTGCTGCGTGAGTTCGTGCACGTCGTGCTGCACCGCCGCCTCCTGCGCCGACCAGCCAAAGGCTTTCGTCATCTCGGTGGTGGTGATGTTGCTGCTGCGCGCCTCCAGCTGCGCAAACACGTTGCGGAGCGCGATGCCGGCGGAGTCCTCCTGCGTCGCAGGCAGGCTGAAGATCTGCGTGCGGAAGGCGGGGAGGTGATAGAGGGCCTGGATGACCGAGTTCAGGTAGCAGGTGCTA
>JASAOO010003494.1:0-78834 GCA_030849075.1 Zelonia costaricensis
GTGGGTAGTGAAAAACCAGCAGCAACAAAACGCGTTCAGTGTTGTGGGGAGAGGGGAGAGGGGGAGGGGGGAGGGGACGATTAGTGGTGGACGACGGAAGATGGGGAGGGGGGGGGCAGCGCGTGGGTACGCAGCGACGGCGACGAATGTGGAGGAACCACAATATGGAGCTTCTCAGGAGGGAAGGGGGTGCCACTGGAAGTGAGGCGGTTCAACTAAAAAGGAAGCGTGCCTTAACGGAACATGTCGATGCATCTTGCGACACGGTAAAGTGAGCCCTCACAGCTTTTTTTGATTCTCTTGAACCGCAGCCTTCGTACGGGGGGTCAGAGCTCGTACTGTCGTTCTGTTCGATGAGGCACTGGAACACGCATATCCCCCCTCCCCCCACACACGCAGACACCGAACTCCCTCCCCCTCCCGCTATTCACTGGGTCGTCCTTCTTCTCTTCGTGTACGTTGTCAGCGTGAATTCGCAGTACTGTGGTAGTGCAAGCCATCTAGCAAGTCGCGCATTCCTTTCACGTCCCTTGTGGAAGAACACGGGAAGGGAGAGGGGGCAGAGGTAAAAGTAGGGAGAGAGAAGTAAGGCGCCGTGATGCAGATACAGGGCGGCTCTCCGTGGCGACCGGAGACCGCACACAAAAGAACCAGGAGGAGGAGGAGGAGGGGGAGGGGGAGCGGCGCACCGGCGCTGGGCCTACCCTTTCCTGCTCCTCCACAAGACTCTCTCTCTCACACAGGCACAAGCATGCCAGAAGCGTGGCCCGTGCCTGTTTGGAAAACAACAAACCACACACACACACAGCAACAGCAACAAGAGTGAAGGAAACAGTACCCGGCAGCGCTAAGACCGCACTACCGGGCAGTTGGTTGGACAAGCGGGAGCGCAGCGAAAGTGCTGGGAAGGGCGACGGAGAACGAAAATACAGCCGCCGCGGGTACGTTTGCTTCTCTTTGCAGTACGTGTTCGCTGTCCTCCTGACCGGTCCGTCAACCATTTGTCAGCCCCCCCCCTCATTATGGCTCACCACCACCGCGAGAAGGCTTGCGCGAGGCGGTCAGCCGTGGTGCTCCCGCCCTCTTCCTGCGCCGCCTGCTGCTGCCGCACGCGCGCCGCAAGCGAGTTGCTCTGCGGGTCGCGGTATACCATGACGGAGCGGAACAGATTGGATGCAAAGTTCTTCGCGCTTTGCACGTACGACGGCCGCTTGCTCTCGTCGTCGTAGAAGAAGCTGCCGTTGAAGCTCTGGTTCCCTGTGTCGCCGCCGTGGTGCCGCATCCGCTCCGCGCTGGCGAGCATGTTCTCGTACCCGGCCTCGTGCAGCGCGTTCTGCAGCGGGGCCTGGGCGAAGGCAGACAGGAAGACGCGGATCTGATGCGCGCCCGCGGTGATCGTGTAGGATAAGACGCCGCGCGTGGTCTGCAGGATTTCCTCGATGTGCGACGTGTCGGTCATCACATCCAGCGCCGGGATCTCCAGTACAATGGAGAGCCGGCAGTCTTTGCCGACGCTGCGTAGCACATCTGACGGCCGCCGCAGCGCCGGGTCGGTCATGCGCCGCATCTGGTAGGAGCTCGTGCTTGCCATGTCGAAGCCGGTGCCGCCGGAGATGACGGACACCTGGTCGAAGTCGAAGCCCGTTTCACCGTGGCCGTCGCCGACGATGGTGTCGTACTCGCCAATGGCGTTGCTCAGGTCGCGCAGCTCGGAGGAGCTCCCGGCATGCGGCAGGACCGGTGTGGCACGCGAGGCGGAGATGCCGCTGACGGAGGCGCCTGTCTCCTGCTGAGCTCGCCGCGCCACCACCTCTGCGCGTGGGTCGCCGTCGTGGAAGGTGGGGGCGAGGAGGTCGAGCGTCTTGCTGGCCAGCTCGCACAGCTCTGGATCATCGTACTGCGCTGCGTCGTAGATCTCGACCACGCCCTTCACGAGTTCGCGGTTGTTGCCGAGCAGCTCGAGGTTCTCGGGGTGCTCGGCGAGCAGATGGACTGCCTCAAGCGACATCTTACGGATCTGGCGATCTTTGCTGCGCAGGAAACGCGACAGAGTCGGCAGTGTGTTGCGGCGCGCCACGGCGGGACGGGCATCGTAGTTCTGCAGGAGCGCGTGAAAGCGTCGCACCAGCGAAAGCTCTGTATTGATGCTCGCCATTTCTAGAGGGGGGGGGCGAAAACTCAGTACAATGAACGGGGAAACGGCCTCGCTGCGCGCGTCGGACGGCAGTTGCACACGGGCACGCACGACCAGCTGCACAGCGCGTTGTGGGGAGACAGCTGTGTTTTCGCTTTACGGTTACCCGCGCGGGGAAGGGAAGGGGGTTCGCTGGTGGTGGTTGTTCCTTTCTATGAGCAGGGGAGGAGGGGGGAGGCGTCTGTGAGGAAGGCAGAGAATGTGCGTGCGTGTATGAATGTGGGCTGATGTCCGAGTATTCAAGGTGGTCTTTGCAGAGTCCAATGACCGCACAGAAGAGCTCTTTGAGGAGCCACGCACTCTAGCCGATGGAGAGAGGCGCAGTTGGGTTCGAGTATAGGCTACACACACACACACACCGGCGGCCGACAGCACAGAATCGGTATCCGTCACCAAGACCGAAGGTTCAAACAGATGGGTGGGTGTGTGGGGGGGGGGGGGGACGGGAGGAAGGGGGCGGGGATGAGGGCCGCTGCAGCCCTGAAATGGAAAGAAAGAGAGATGTGTTGAGGGTCAGTGAAGGGGGAGGGGTGGTAGAAAGTTGAAGAGGATAAGCTGAATGGTATTACTTCAACAGCGTGCTCTTCTTTGAGGCCAGGGGCGAGAGAGGGAGGCCTGAGGCAAGCGCGGCATCAGACACACCGTAGAGCTTTTGTGCGCTCCAGTTTTCTAAATCCAGTGAAGACGGCGGTCGCACTCCACTTTCCGTGTGCGCGTTTCTCGCTTCCCCCAACGTGAGCACGGGGCCTCACGGTGTATGCGCAGGATCGAAAACAACAACACAAAAGAGAGACTCCGGCAACAAGGTGCTTTTCTACGGCAGTCGTGGGGGTGGCACACCACAACCGTCACGTGGCTGGAAGGGGACGCTCATCGCTCTAGAAGGTGTCGCTAGGCTTCGTTTCTGCCTTGAAGCCGCCCTTGCCATCCGGGACAATGCGCGTCACGAACTGCTCGGGAATTGCCCGCTCGACGATGTCGTCGCCGTTCTCGGACGGGAAGAGCACGTTCACTGTCGAGCTGCACGCCGTCACGATCTCGGTGTTGCGAGCATCGTTCTTGTCGAGCAGGTAGACGTTGACGCTCGTCGACCGCTCAATATCGATTGTCGGTGCTGCCAGCGCCACCTGGACATCGACGTCCGTGCAGCTCAGCACCTCCAGCGACGCCACGATGGTCTGCAGCGCCACCTGCACTTTGGTGCAGTTGACAATACTGACGGAGTTGACCTTGTTCGTGATGGTGATGTATGCGTGCTGGCAGTTCTCAATGCGCACAGCGTGTCGCATTTCGGCCCTGTCAAGCTCGAGCTGCAGCTGCTCCGCCGTGCTGCCAACCTGGTACTTGACGACCCATCGCTTGTCGCCCTCCAGCGCCAGCACAGGCTGCTGCGCCGGCTCTGCGCCAGCCCCGCGCTCGCTCTGCTTCTGGGCGAGGCGGCGCTGCTCGGCGGCCGCTTTTTTGCGCTCCAGCTCGCTCATGTCGATCTCGCCATGCTGGATGTTCTGCTTGTACGCCTTCTCGGCGTCGGTGACGTGGCGCAGACGCGCTGTGATGTTGTCGCCCCCCTCGCGAATCTCGGCGAACATCGCGGCCGCCGCGCCACCAACGCCAGCGCTGGAGGCACCCGCATTGGAGGCCGGCGGTGGCGGTGGCGGTGGCGGTGGCGGCGGCGGTGGAGGGGGAGGCGGCGGAGGCGGTGGTGCCGACATGATGTAAAGCAGGGTGTGACAGCCGAAGCAAAAGGCACAAGTGGCTGGACGTAGGCGCTGTAGTGATGCGGAAGGGGAATGCGACTCGTCGCAGTACGCGAATTCTTCCCTCTCCAACGGGAAGGATGAGAGACGGCACATAGAGGATTCAGGCAAGGGGCGAGGGGAGTGGAGCAGCTCGGGGAACAACAGCTG
Source organism: Zelonia costaricensis (assembly GCA_030849075.1). Lineage (NCBI taxonomy): Eukaryota > Euglenozoa > Kinetoplastea > Trypanosomatida > Trypanosomatidae > Zelonia > Zelonia costaricensis. Next base: position 4,102 of record JASAOO010003494.1, read on the forward strand.
AGGCTTGGAACCAACACGCGCGGGCCACTGAGCGGCTGCTGCGGCGGTGGAAGTGTCGGGATGGTCCGCTGAACCTGACGGGCGGTGCCTCTCATAACGCCTTCCGCGACACTGACTCAAACTGCGTCGATGTTACCAGTTGCTTTTTTAGTTCCTGGTCATGGGTGCGAGACGAGCAGGACTCGCGCAGCCGCGACCAGGCAGGCGGGGGCGGCCAGCGCCGGCCACTCGAGGTCGGATGCGGCGCAAAGAAACAAAGAGTGAAGCATGCGCTGCCACGGTAGTTTGATGCCGCCGCCGCCCAGCACAAAAAAAAGCACAGAGGCCCCCCTCCCTACTGCGTCGACTGCAGCGCAGATCGCACCACCGTTTCGACGTCTGCCAAATCGAGTGGCTCAGCGCATTTGACCGTCAAGCGCACAGTGCCGGACGGCGCGACGAGGGCTTCCAGCAGGAGCCACGCGTGCAGCGGCGCGACGACCTCGGCGTAGAGAAACAGCTTGTGCGCCCCGTCCTGGACACCGGAGGCGAGGACGAAAATGTGGCACGCTTCCAGCGCTGCCTCGACAGCCTCGGCGTCCAGCGCAGGACGCGCGCTACGCGGCCCCACCGTGAAGGTCGCGGCGTGGGTGGCGGCCGTCCACTGTTGCTGGAACGTCTGCGGCTCCAGCTCCGCCCCGGGTGAGAGACGGAGTTGCCCAGTCGACGCCGGTGCTGCCGCGCCGCAGAGGTGCTCCACGCCCGCCTCTCGGTGCGCCTCCGGACTCGCTACAGCGGGCGCCACGTCGTCGTCGGCGGCATCTTCTCCGACGGCCTCCCCGTTTGTGCGGTGCCGCTCCCTCGCAAGGAACTTCTCTTCTGGCACGCCGTAGACGATGGAGAGGGTGTCGAACTCGGCCATGAGGCGGTCCAGCATTGCGGCGACCATGTCCTCCACGTAGGCGCTGACGGCGGCTTTCGGCGCACCAATCACGCGCGCCGCGGCCGCCACGTCGGTGCGCAGGAGCCGATAGTAGAGCAGCGCCTTGTCGAGCACATCGGCGTTGGTGAAGTCGTTTAGCAGCGCGTGAAAGATGCCGCCAAGACAGCGCTGCATCTCTGGCGGACGCTTGAAGAAGAGCGTGGCGGCGGAGGTGAGCAGCTGCAGCCGCAGCGGCGCCGACTCCTTCAGGATGGCGTGCAGGAAGAGCTCCATCAGGTACGGTGCCTCGGCCACGTACTCGCCATACTCACCGAGCAGCCAAAGCAGCGCGATGCGGCTCTCGTCGTCCTTGAAGGGGGCGTCAGTGTAGCACTGCACAACCGTCTGCAGGATGGGCCGCACCGCGTCGAGCGGGACGCGCTGCCGGAGCACGTCGGTCAGCACCGCCAGCGTGGCCCCGCGGACGTCCTCGAGGCCAAGTGTGATGAAGTCGGTAAAAAGCGTGAGCACGGCACCCAGCGTATCCGGTAGTCGCAGCGAGATGAGGCCCAGGGTCGCGATGGCGGTGCGGGCCACCGCCGCGCTGCGGTCCTCGGAGCAGGCGACGAGCTCGTCCAAGATGGCCGCCGCCGAGGCGGGCGAGGCGACCGCCGCAAGGATGTCCATCTTGACGCACTTGTTGCACGACGGCTCGTTGACGTCGCAAAAGAAGACCTTGAAGTCGCCGAGGAAGAGGCGCGCGTCTCGCTTGACGAGCAGCTTGATGTGGCACAGCGCAGCGTACGCCGTCTCCGTGGCTGCGCTCGAGGCGACCATGAGCAGCGGCTCGCGCAGTCGCTCGAACACCTTGCGCTGCACTGCTGGCGCGTTCTGCGTCAGGTGCAGAAAGACGCGGCTGCAGGCGAGGACGACCCCGGAGTTGGTGGACTCGAGGCGCTCGTCGAGCAGGTTCATCATCTCGAACATCTCGTCCTCGCTCACCGGCGTGTACTGGAGGCAGAGATGCAGCGCCTGGATCTGCTGCCACTCATTCACCTGGCGGAGCCGGTTGAGCAGCTGGTACAGCAGGGCTCGGCTCACGGTGAAGGGCGAGTGCATCTCGCTCGCCAGCTCCTGCGCCGACTCGCGCCGCGACACCTCGAGCAGCAGCTCGAGCGCGTTCGAGCTCACCTGCACGTCCGGGTCACCAAGCAGACGCACGGCGTGGTCGAAGCCCTTGTGCTCGTAGAAGTCCGACGGGGAGCGGCGGAGAAGGCGCAGGAGGGCGCACACGGCGCCCTTGCGTACGTAGGCGGAGGAGTCTGCCAGGCCCTTCTCCAGCACCGGTATGAGGTACTCGAGAAGATTGCACACGTGCATCGCGGAGAGCGAGCGCAGCGCCAGGCCGCGGACGACGGGGCTCTGGTCGTGGCACTCCTTCACGAGCGCGTTGATGGCCAGCACAGCCAGCTCCTCCTTCCCCTTCGACTGCGTGACGAGGTAGAGGTAGATCATCTTCTTGCACACAATGTCGTCCGTGAAGCAGGACATGATGACGTCAGGGAACATCGCCGCCGTGTCGATACCACTCGTCATGAGGGCGATCACTTTGCGGAGGGCAATGCGCTTGGAGGTAGTATTGCCAGCCTGCGGTGCCGCACGTAGGCACGATCGAATCTCCTCGATCTCGCCTACTTTCTTTGTGACCTGCGGCTGGCTCATGGTACCCACCCCCCGAAGTCCGGCTGATGAACTGTGGCGGGATGGACTGAGGAACGAACAGGGTGGGAGAAGAAAGAGAGGGAGAGGAGGGGGGGGGATGGACGCCGGAAGTGGTAAGCGACAGCGGAGGAGCAGCAGTGACGGCGGTGGCGTGCAGGAGAAGGCACAGGCGGTGTGCCGACAAAGCCCGCAGGGCCAAGTGGCATTCGGAGGGTTTTCGTATCAGAACTGTGGCAACTTCGCATTGCCTCCGTACTCCCTACCTGCGTTTTTCTTGTTTGTTTTGCGAGGTCTTTACGTGTGAGGAGGGCGGCATACGCAGGACGCAGAGGAAAAGGGTGCGTGGTCAGGCCTGGCACCGACAATCAAAACCCGTCGCCGTCGTCTGAGAGGGATGGCACACGAACTCAGTCAGCACGGCCCGCCTTGATGAGGTCGGCAGTGACGTGGTCGTAGTAGGCGATCCGGTCAGATGGCACCTTGCTGTCCTCGCCGCCGTCGACGAGCACGCCCTTGCCCGACAGCGTCGTGCTCCACGCGAAGACCTCGGAGAGGAGTAGCTGCGGCTGCTCCATTCCCTCCGTCAGCCGCGCGGCGCGCAGGAGCTGGTGCGACACGGCAACAACGAAGTCGTGCTGCGCCGGCATCGACCTTCGGCTGCTATCCTGCACGGCTGTCAGCAGCTCCGCGGTCGCTGTGACGGCAGCTAGGTCGGACAAGAAGGTTACCACGTCGGCGCGGCGGTGCACCGACGCGGTGGCCGCCGTCAGCGCCTCGAGGAGCAGAAAGAGCGGGCACGAAAGGGCACTGGCGAGCGCGCGCAGGGTCGCGTCGGCAGCCAGCACCGCCGCTACGCTGCGCTCGTCTACCGTGTCCCCCTCGTCCGTGGCAGGCACGTCCCCAGCAGCAGCGCCGCTGCCGCTGCCGTGTGACGGGGCAGCGCCGTGTCTGTTCTGCGCCAGCGCTTTCTTGAAGGCTCGGGCACGCTTGTGGAACTCTCCAGCCGGCGTGGTGGCGTCGTAGAGGGCGGCTCGCAGCGCCCGCGTCACAGCTTTTGTCGAGGGCTGCTGGTGGTGGCCGAAGCGGTGGAGGGCGACAAGCAGCTGGAGGAGCTCGACGACGGAGTAGCGGCGCAGCTCGCGGTAGAGCAGACCGCGCCGTGCGGGCGTGCCGTCGAGCGGCGCGCAGCTTGTCACGAGGTCTAGCACCGCCTCCTCCACCACGCCGAGGGACGACATGACGTACAGCATGGCCGGTAAAGGAAGCGCTTCCTCTTCGGCCGCGCTCAAAGGCTCGAGGTTCGGTTCGGCCGGCTGCTTTGTTGAAGCTCTCCGCGTCCGTGTGAGCAGCCGCTGGCGCACCTCCGCCATGATCTGCGCGAGCAGCTGCCCGTCTTCGGCGTTGACGCGCTCGTAGAGCTGCAGGAACAGCACCAGGTCATCCAGCGTGTAGGCGGCAGGAGTCGCCGCGTCGTGCGCCGGCGGCGGCGCGTCAGCGCCGTTCTCGTCAACGACTTCTGCCACGACACGAAAGCGGTGCGGCGCTGTTGTCGGCGACGCGGTGCCGCCGGAGTGGCGCGCCGGTGTAACACAAAGGCTACCTCGCAGTGACCCGAGCACCTCTTGACGGACGCTGAACTCTGCGCGGGCGAGCGCGGCGCTCGATTGCGGACTTTGGTGTGCGCAGTTTAGATCAAGAAGAAGCTCTTGCGCGCGCTTCACAATTGGGGAGGCGCTATGCGTCGATGGCGGCGGCGGTGTGGCACATGCGCGTGACGCGGGGCGCGCCGCTGACGGCGTCGCAGGTGCCGGTGACGACACCGGCGCGACGCTCGCGGGTGGACGGGTGTTGGCGACGGCGCCATCGAGATCGCGCGTGCGCCGGTTGCCCAGGCGCCGCCCCACACCGCCCGCCCGACCGCGGAAGTACTGCGGCGTCCACAGACGCAGCGCCGTGCGGACAAACATGGCTCAGAACGCTCGCTGTGCGTATGTGTGTGTGTGTGTTGCTCGAACCCAACCAGCCGGCGGCGTGCGCGCGATGTGCCGCAATGCGACGAGGGCCGATGTGGAGTTGGGCCAGGCGGCAGCCACGAGGAGAGGAGGAGAAGAGAGTTTCGAATCACCAGCAAGGACAAAGCAAACGCACGCGTGCATGAGTGCTGGCTGCACGTTCTGTCGTGTGTGCGGACCTGTGCGGTGTACTTCGCCACACCGCAAGTGGTGCCGCATAAAGCACACCTCGACGTTGCCCTACGGGCGCGTCACTGAGCGAGTGTGCAGTGCATGACATCGAGAATACAGAGTCGTACCTGCTTGATGCGTTGCCGCGCTCTTAGATTTTGCTTGTCTTTTGTGTCGTGCGCGCTAACCCTGCAGCGCTGACCGCCCAACACGAGAGAGAGAAAAGGCAACAAACGTGCGATGTACGAGAGAGCCGCGGCTTCGCACACACACGCAAACTGTTATGATTAAGCGGAAGGGGGGGGTGAAGAGAGGGAAAAAGGGGAGATCCAAGGTCGACAGCATCAACAAACAGCGAATACAGGGAAGAGAAACGACACACGCGGTGCTGTGCGGCAGCACGGGCGGCAGACGGCCATTGTCCCCTGCATAGGCCCGTTGGCCAGATGACGAGTTGGGGGAGGGGGTCCGCGGATGCGCAAACCTCGTCGCCGTCCACACACGCCAACTGCGCCGTTCACTCCACCACCGCCGCCCTCCCGATCTGTCCAACGCTTCACTGCAGCTGCTTTTCGCTCTCGTGCAGGTGGTGGCTAAGGGAGATGCGGTCCACATCGCACAGGAGCACCGTCTGCAGCTTTCCCGTTCCGGCCATCTTCATGACGAGGTGGTCGTTCTCCTTCTTCCTCTTGGGCTGCATCGCGAACACGATGTTGCCGGCGGCGTTGCGGGGCTTCCTCTCCTTGCGCTTCTTGGCGAGCCGCTTCGCCGTGGTGAGGACGAGCTCTATGGAGCCGACCTTGTTTGTGACGAAGGTGCGGAGCAGCCCCAGCGGCCCGCGGTTCCACCGGACATTCACGTCAAGCAGATGCTTGCGCTCGTACATGCAGAACGCACTGGGCACCTCGATCTTCTGCAGGTCGCCAGTGATGAGGCGGCGGTCGAGGAGGTAGACGAGGTCCCAGGTGCGCAGCACGTCCACAACACCGGCGACGTTGTCCTGCTGGTCCTCCGTGAGGAAGACGGGGGAGCGGGCGGTGGCCGTCAGCCGGCGTGGGACGCGCTGAAGGGGCAGCCAAGCCGGCCACCACCGCGATGCGGTTGACACCTCGTTGAGGGCGTCGAGGTCGATGTTGCCGTGGATCGCCTGGGCCGCGAACGCCGCGAACGTTTTCAGCGTGAAGACGTACTTCTTCGCGTCCACGGTGGCGGGGTCCAGCTTCACGTTGGGGTGGGTGAAGACGACGACGGGCACGACGCACTTTCCACACACCTTGTGAATCGCCTTGTCCGAGTACCACGTCCCGCGTGCGGCGGCCTTGTCCTGGCCGAAAGCCACGGCATCCGTCTGGACGATGCCCGAGTCGGGCAGCTCCACGCGGCGTGCGTTCTCAATGTAGCGCCGCAGTGCGGCGGCCTTCTCGACGTTGTCTTCTTGCACGTCCTCAAACTCGAGCGTGTCCATGGTGCGGCGGTTGCGGCACTGGTACCAGCGCGGGCCGTTGCTCCACACAAAGCCCTGCCAGTTCTTTACCTCCACCACGAGAATGACCGGGCCGACGGCAATCACATCGATCTCGCGGTTGTGCCCGACGCGCGCCACCGCGACGCGGCGGCGCAAAAAGACGTCCGTCCAGCCAGCCTCGTGCAGCACCGCCTCCACCTTCTCCTCGGCCTGCATGGACCGGAGAAAGTTCTCGTGCTCCTTCGACAGCGTGTCCTCGCGGCGCAGCTCGGCACGGGCCTGCACCCGCAGCGCATCGCGGTACATGTTGCGGCTGAGCGCGAATGCCACCGCACCCAGCAGCACCGTCGTGACGGCGAGCAGCGCGTAGACGCTGTTGTCCACAAGGGCGAGCACACTCTCCATGACCCTGCGGCGGCGCTCAGCAAGGGAGGAGGGGGGAGGGGGTGGGACGCAGTGAAGGGGAGCGCTCAAAGAAAAGTAAGCGCTGTGCGGTGTCCTGCACCTGCGTCACAAACTCACAAAAGGAAATATGAAGGCAGAGGAAGGTTGGGGGGTGGGGTGGGGGGGATCGTAAAGAGGGTCGAGATATACTGTGGTCATTGTGTGCTGAACGGCACCATCGGCACCGGTAAAGGAGATGGGCCGAGTCATAAACCAAGTATGACCTGTTCGAGTGCGACACACGGTCGTGTCGGTGGGCATCGGGCATCACCCTGAGGCAACGCTGGATTGCGGGTGCACTGACGGCCGCACCGCTACTCCCCTCACCATCCCCCCGCGCTAAGCAGCCGACATGCGTGCCTCGCAACGCATTCGCGTCGAGAAAGCGGAGCCCGGCGCAGCCATATCGGGACGAGCACGCTGTTCCGAAGCCACACAGCGCATGTGGTGAGCATGCGTCGTTGACTTCCTCTCTTCCCTGTCTCTTGTCTCTTCTCTGAAGCCCGCCGTTGCATGAGACACGGCTAGGGAGTCCTTAAAAAAGGGGGTGTCGGCGCAGCATCGCTGTAGGCCAGCGTTAGCTGCGCACTCAGTTTTCTCTCTCCTTCACCGCTCTTCTCGTCCTTGCCTTGGCCCTCCTGGCCATGTGCAGGATCGCGCACCAGAGCCGACCACTGTGCCACACGAAACCAAACAGAAAGCAACGCAGCACAAAAATGCGGGAGGGGCGTGCACGGTTTGCGTAGCTATCAAGTGCTGACAAGACCTGGCCAACTCACCGCCGGGGTGCGTGCGAGGAAAACAGAGAAAAAAGACCGGCGGCGGCGGGGGGGGGGGAGGGCTCTGAGGGGCAGGGGAGGGAGAAGGCAAGCATGCCGAGAAGTCGGCGCAGGGCGATCCCCTCACACAGTGAGCACCTGCGAAGTGACCCTTCCCACAGCTCCACGGGACACGTGTTCCGCTCGCTCGCGATGAAGCACGACGCGAGAGTAAAGAAGAGCGAAACACACACAAAAAACGAAAGAGAATGCACGTTATAACAGAATTTTGCCCCGCACATACGGGGCCTCGGCACACACAGGCAGAGGCGCTTGGAGTTTCACATGCCCGTTAGAGAGTCAGCAAAGGAGCGTCGCACAGACTTATATGCACTGCTCCAATAACCGACGAGAACGCCGTCACGAGGATTGCGCGCCACGCGCACACCTTACAGTTCTCGCAAGACCTCGCAACAGCGCCGCCCTACAGACAGTAACCACACACACAATACGAAAAAGAACGAGCACAAGCACTGGTTTGAATTCGATCGCGAGGTCGAGGTTGGAGTACACAGGAAGTCCTGCACATCGCAGCGTTACCAAAGACAAACACCAGCCCCAACAAAGACAGACAGACAGACACACAGTCAACGTGAAGCACAGTGAAAAGGTCGGGGAGTTTCTCCCGACCTCGTGCCGTTTCTCCCTCCTTTCCCAAACAGCTGACGCGCGTCATGGCATCCATTCTGAGCCACGCTTCTTCGATATTCGTCCTCTCCCTCACTTTCTTCAGGCACGCCCGCTGAGATCAGAGGCGCGGCGAGCTGCCGGCAACGCACGACGACCGAGTAGAACCCACCGGCAAGACTCGCGTGCCATGCTGAACACGAATCGGGGGAGAAGGACCAACAGAAAAGTATCCTGTGACGAACACGGTACGGGCGGGGTAGGAGAAAAGAAAGGAGGAGGGGAAGGGGTCTGAGGCGCGCAGGAGCGATTCGCGGGAAAGCCGCGGGTACAACACAGCCGTCGAAGGGGGCCTGGGCGCAGGGGAAGAGGAAGAGAAAGGGGAGGTGCAGTTCAGCACTGCGAGGCGACCAAGTCGCATAGCAAAAGGCACCGACACGAAGAACAGTCAAACAGATAAACACACAGACAGACGCGCACACACACACACACACACACACAAACACAAGCTCACGTACTGCAACGAAGAGCCGGACAAATAAGCACTCAAACAACCAGCGAGACTGGGGTCTCTATGACAAGGAAAAGAAAACACAAACACAAAATTTGTTTTCTCTTCCCCTTTGCCGAGATGAGAGGTTGGGGTTGAGGTTGGGATTGGGAGGGGGAAGGGGCGGCGGCACGACAGAACCGTCTTATGCCATGGGCTTCGTGAGGACAAAGCGCACGGCAACGCCAGAGATGCTGTTGTCCTCCTCGGCAATCAGCTCGGCATCGGCGGGCTTCGCGTCCATCGTCGTCCAGAGGCCCCTCAGCGTCTGGTTGATCTGCTCCTTGCAGTTGAAGATGGACGTCGTCAGCTCCGCCTCCTCCGCCTCAAAGTAGACCTCGACCTCGTCAGAGAGGAGCAGCTTCGCCTTCTTGCGCAGCTGCTGCACACGGTTCACAAACTCGCGCGCGCGCCACGAGTCGATCAGCTCCTGGTCCTCGCGCTTGTCCACAAGGACGACAACGTCGTTGTCGGTGTTGCTCTGGAAGTCCGTCACACCGTCCTTGACCTGCCGCAGCACCTTGACGTCCTCCATCGTCAGCTCCTTGTCGGCGATGACGATCTTCTGGTCGTGCAGGAACTTGGCCACGTCCTCCGGCGTCATCGCCTGGATGCCCTTGCGGATCGCCGGCATCTCCTTGCGGTACTTCTTGCCGAGCACCTCGAAGTTGGCGTCCAGCTTCGTCTCCACGTACTCTTGGCCGCTCGACAGCACCACTTCGAAGGCGTTCACCTCCTCCTTGATGTAGTCAGACACCTTGCGCACGTCGTCGAGGTACTCCTGGTCGGGGTGCACAATGACCACCTGGCGCACCGGCCGCTTGATCGGGATGACCATCTGGTCGCGCAGCACACGCACGAGGTCGACGATGTTCATCATGCGCGTCATGGCGCGCTCGAGTGCCGGGTCGTCGAAGGAGGCGTCCTCCTCCGGGATCATGAGGTAGTGGACCGAGTCCGCCTGCTCGCTGGACGGCAGCAGCGGCTTGATGTGCTGGTACAGCATCTCCGCCACGAACGGCGCGATATGGCCCATGATGCGGGCCGTCGAGAAGAGCACGTACAGCATCGTCGACAGCGCCTGCGAGCGGTCCTCGCTGTCCGTCGCATTCTTCATGCGGCGCCGGTTCATGCGGACGTACCAGTTGGAGAGGTCGACGACGAAGCGCAGGATGCCGGGGACGACGTTGTACAGGTGGTACAGCGCCATCTCGGCCTTGACGTAGCGCAGCAGCGTCTGGCACGACGCAAGAATCCAGCGGTCCATCTCGTTCGTGCTGCGCACCGCCAGCGACACCTGGCCACCCGCCTCGATGCAGTAGTTCGTGTTCGAGATGAAGAACTTGGCGGCGTTGAAGAGCGGCAGGAGGATGTCCTTGATGATGTTCTTGAGGCCGGCCTCGCGGAAGCGCATCGGCTCGGCGCGCACCACGGGGGTGCTGATCATGTACATGCGCAGCGCGTCGGCGCCGTACATCTTGATCATGTTGTTCGGCTCCGGGTAGTTCTTCAGCCGCTTGCTCATCTTCTTGCCATCCTCGGCCAGCACGAGGCCGCTGACCGCGCAGTTGCGGAACGGCGACACATCAAAGAGGGCCACGCCGAGCACGAGCAGGGTGTAGAACCAGCCACGCGTCTGGTCCAGCCCCTCCGACACAAAGTCGGCCGGGAAGAGCTGCTTGAAGCGGTCCTGGTTCTCGAACGGGTAGTGCTCCTGGGCGTACGGCATCGAGCCGGACTCGAACCAGCAGTCGAAGACCATCGGCACGCGCGTCAGCGGCGCCACGCCGGGGCGTTTGCTCGGGATCGTGATCTTGTCGACAAACTCGCGGTGCAGGTCGTCGATGCCGGTCACGCCGGACAGCTCCTCGAGCTGCTTGATGCTGCTGATGCAGATCACCTCCTCCCAGTCCTCGCTGTGCCAGATGGGCAGCGGCGTGCCCCAGTAGCGGTTGCGCGACACGTTCCAGTCGCGGGCCTCGACCAGCCAGTTCGAGAAGCGGCGCGTCTTGACAAACTCGGGCACCCAGTACGTCTGGTCGTTGCACGCGATGAGACGGTCGCGGAACTTCTCGACGTTGACGAACCACGAGTCGACCGCCTTGTAGATGAGCGGGGTGTCGCTGCGCCAGCAGAATGGGTAGCTGTGCACAATGGAGCCCTTGTGGAAGAGCAGCCCCTTCGCCTCCAGCGCCTTGACGATGTTCGGGTCCGCCTCCTTCACGTGCTGGCCAGCGAAGTCCGTCACCTCGCTCGTGAACATGCCGTTCTCGTCCACCGGGCAGATCACCTTGTCGCCCTTCTCGAAGACGCCGGCGTCGAGGCAGGCGCGGTAGTCATCCTCACCGAAGGCTGGCGCCTGGTGCACAATGCCCGTACCGGCGTCCGTCGTCACGTACAGACCGGAGATGATGCGGAAGCTCGTCTTCTTCGCGAGCTCGTAGAAGTACGGGAACACCGGCGTGTACGTGAGCCCCACAAGCGCCGCGCCCTTCACCTTCTCCACAATCGTGTACGTCGCCTCCTCGGCCGCCGCGGCGTCCTTGGCGTCCTTGCCCTTCTTCGCGTCCTTCTTCTTCGGGTACACCTCGGCGAGGCGGGCCTCGGCCAGCCAGTAGTGCCGCTTCGACTTGGCGTCGAGCACCTTCACGTAGTCGATGTCGGGGTGCACGCACAGGCTGAGGTTGCTTGGCAGTGTCCACGGCGTCGTCGTCCAGGCGAGGAAGAAGGTGTTCTCATCCGCCTCACTGCGGAACGAGACCGTCACGGCGAGGTCGCTGACGTCCTTGTAGTTGGAGTTGGCCTCGAAGTTGCTGAGCGGCGTCGTGCACGCCGTCGAGTACGGCATGACGCGGAAGCCGCGGTACACGAGACCCTTCTCCCACAGCTGCGAGAAGACCCACCACACACTCTCCATGTAGGACAGGTACATCGTCTTGTAGTCGTTCTCGAAGTCGATCCAGCGACCCACGCGCTCGACCGTCTTCTCCCACTGGTTGACGTAGCGCGTGACAATCTTGCGACACTCGGCGTTGTACTTGTCGATACCCATCTTGGCCACGTCGTGCGACGTCTTGATGCCGAGCATCTTGTCGATCTCGTACTCCACCGGGAGGCCGTGGCAGTCCCAGCCGAAGCGGCGGACAATGTGGTGGCCCGTCTGGTACGCAAAGCGGGTGACCATGTCCTTGATGGTGCCGGCGAGGATGTGGCCGTAGTGCGGCAGACCGGTCGCGAACGGCGGCCCGTCGTAGAAGCTGAACGGCTTGCGGCCCTCGGACAGCTTGTGCGAGGCCCGGAAACAGTCCTTCGCGCGCCACATCGCGAGAACCTCCTCCTCCATCGCGGAGAAGTTCAGCACATCGGGGAAGTTCTTCAGCACCTTCGACCCCGCCGCCGGGTCCTGGTGGTGGTGCTGCTGCTGCTGCTGCTTCCCCTCGTCCGCCATGGCTAGCTTGGACGCGAGGCAAGAGGGTGGTGAGGGGGTGGGGGATGAGGTGCTGGGGTTCGTGGTACGGCTGTGATAGGTGGGGTCGCTAAGGGTGTTGGAGGCTGCGTGACAGCTGCCCGCGGCGCCAGACCGCGAAGGAGACGAAGAGGAGGAGGAGAAGGAGGGAGGAGGAGAGGTGGAAGCAGTAGTACTCGTCGGCGTTGCGTGGCTCGTCACGGGCTTGCCGGCCGAGTAGATGACGGTGCGCGTCGCATTGGGATAAGGGTTACTACTCTTCTCGCTCTTCCTCCTTAGCCTCCCCGCAGTGCACGCCAGAGCACCACCGCCGTATCCCCGCGCCAGACGCGTGCTACACCGCAGCATTGACCGCAGGAAGAGCAGCAGCAAGCACACACACAGACACACAAGCGCCAACGCACGAGTGTATTGCCAAGTGCTGTGAGCCCTTGTGCGTGCCGGGTGTGACAGTCCACAAATGCGATGCTTCTCGTTTCTTTCGGGATTGCTTTAGCTTGGCTGTTTTTGAGTGCCTTGACGAGCCCGTGGTACGCGAGGCTTACGCAAGTGCGTCTGTGAGGTGGTGACGATAAAGCTGTCGATGCGCGCCAGCAGAGCAAAGGAGAAACGAAGAGGGCGAGGAACAGACTCGAGAGCTCTATGTGAGTAGTGTGGTGCGTAGAACGCAGCGCAGCGATGAAGTGGATGTTTGTGTGTGTGTGTGTGTGTGACGAGTGTGGAAGAGAGATGATGGTGAAATGTGTGGAAATGCTGTCTTCGAGAGTGCTGTGTGTGTGTGTGTGTGTGGCAAACAAAAAGCACGATAATGCGCGCTTGTTATATGGGAACAACTGGAGATGAGAAAAGATGGCTGGCCCCAAAAAAGACGAGACGGTAAAGCCAGGGCTCGGTAATTGAGATGTGCCGCTGCTAATTTGCATACACGACGCCCCGGAGCCACCAATGCAAACCCCACCCCGTGGTGGCAGTAACACACACACACACACACGCGAGAGGAGAAAAAGATAGAAAGCCAGGCAAGAGGGAGGAGAGGAAAGTGACAGGAGTCGACAAGACGTGACGCACATGGCATGTGACACAACGCCTTTCTTCACGTGGTGTGCTGCGACTTGAGGGGAAGGGCGTCGCTCGCGCCGTGCCACGACGATGGTTCTTTGCTTTGCTTCGACAAACAGCAGCGACAAACAACAAGGCAGGGTTTTACGGCGCAGTGGATGCCTGCGAATGTACGGAAAGGGCAGCCACACCGCAATCACCGGAGACTGGCCCTCTTTTATCTCTCTGTTCCTCGTCTGGACGCCCCCCACCCCTCCCCGTCTCCCTCTGCGGTGTCAGAGCGCCTGCTGCAGCAGACGCTCGTACTCGGCCGCGTCGACGACGCGCACGCGGAGGTTGTCCTGGCTGACGCCGTGCGCCTCGACTCGGAGGACAAGCTGCAGGGCGAGAAGATGCTTGCAGCACCACACTTCTTGGCGCTGGATCGACTGATACGCGTACGCCGAGCAGGGGCAGTAGTACGGCGAGAAGAGCGTGTGCTCGCCGACTTGGTAAAGCCACCGTGCCTGCTGCGCGGAATGCGCGGTGGCGGGGTGCGAGGCAGTCGCCGGCGCCGGCGAGGGTGGGGCACCGTGCACGTACCCCTCCTCGTCATCGGACGTGCGCTCCTCGGCGTCGCTCTCGCCGGCGCTCGCGTCCGCGCGCTCGACGTAGCGAATCACCGGTTCTGCACCGTGCAGCGCGATGCCGATGGCGGACAGCGCCGTCTTGCCGTGCAGGACCTCAAGCGGCGCGAGCGCCTCCTCGAGGGAGCCGGGCAGCGCGGCTGCCGGGGACGAGCCACGTACGTCGGCACTAGTCGGCTGGGCCTCCTCCGCACGTGCGCATGCGGCGATGTACCGCGCGTAGGTGTCGAGCACTGCGTTGGTGAGAAGCGCCGGGTACTCCTTCGTAGCCCTCGGCGGGCCCTCCATCACGTGAAGCGCTGAAAAAAAGAGTACCGGCTGCACCAAGTTCGAGAGATGAAAGACGTGAGGAGGAGAAGTGGGCGCGTCAAATAAGGGCAGCGGGGGGAGGGAGGAATGGGGAGGGGGCTGCTGGTGCGACTTGGGTATCCTCAATGGTCATATGGGCGAACTCGCCCCCCCGGCGCAACACTTCGTTAGCAGCACAGCCACGACCCCGCTGCTTCCTTTCATTGCCGTTGCTCCTTTGACGGCTGCGTTTGGCTTCTTTTTTTCCTTCTTCTTCTCCTGCTCTCTCGCGCAGCGGGGCTGAAGAGGCAGTGGCGGTGCGCACGTGCACAACACGTTACCTCACTTGCGGTGGCGGTGACGGTGGTGATGCTTCTCCCGCTTTGCCCGACGCACGAGGATGATGTCATCGTCGTCGCTGCTCGCACGTTGGCGGCGCTGCGCGGTGTCAGCTGGCAGGTGCACACCCCCGCCCCCGCCGCCAATCAAGTCCTGCAGCTCTTCAAGGCTTGCGGGTGCCGTGAAGGGAGTCGCCGCGGCTGTGGCGCTCGCCGCTGCAGCCGCCTCACACGCCTGCCGAAGACTCTGTAGAGTGCTCTCGTACTGCTCCTTTTCGGCGACGGTGCGGTAGAGCGGCACGGTGGTGAGCGCGCGCACCTCCTCCAGCGCCGCCGCGGCGCGACGGCTGCCGACACCCTTGCTTCGGTACGTCGCGTAGCGGTTGGCTATTGCCTTGAGAAGCCGCTCCGGCACCCCGAAAGCCGCGCACCACTGCGGCGGCAGCGCGAGGTCTGCCGGGCACGTCTGCTGAATGGCGTACACGGCGAGCGCATCGGCAGGCACAAACGCGAGGCGGCGGCACCGCGGCAGGTCGTTGACGAGCTGCACGGCGCGCACCATCCACTGGATGAGGGCGGCTGGAGCGCGGGAGCTCGACGCCGCGGCGGCGGCAGCGGCCGCCGTTTCCGCGCCGGTGGGAGTGCTGTCCGCTGCTGCAGGCTCGACCAGCAGGTTGAGGTACAGGAGCACGTACTTGTACGGGCAGTCGACGAACGTCTGAAAGCCGAGCTGGTGCAGCACCACCTCCTCCGCCTCCACGACGCACGCCTTGTAGTCCTCGTAGCGAGGCGGCGCCGGCTTCGATGTGTCGACTGCCGTCGCGCCGGTGCCGCGCGCGCTGAGTCGCATGCACGTGTTCACGATGGCGCGGATGCGCGTCGACGGATCCTCCATCTTGGCGGCGACCAACAGGCAGGCCGCGACGAGGTACATGACGTCCTCCTGGTCCGCCAAGTGGTGGATGCTGTAGTCTAGGGGAGCGTGAAGGTCGATCAGCGGGACGAGCCCCGTTCGCATCTTGAGGTGCACGTGGCTCGGCACCAGGTACTCCACCCCCGCCGGTGCCTCGGCCGCCTTGTCCGCCTGCGGTGGTGGGCTGCTGCTGCCGTTGCTTGGCGACGAGGCGGCGATAAACTCGAGCTGGGCGCGCTGCAGTTGGCTGCTCAGCGTGTTACGGAGAGCCGGCATGTCCGCGGCGCCGATGTAGTGCGCACGGAAGTGCGTCTCTACCGAGGCCTCAAAGCGGAGGAAGAGGAGACAGGCGCGGTAAACGGTGGACGGGGTCGTGTGCAGCAGCAACCCAGCGGTGCGAACGAGGTCGACACCGTACGCCGTGTAGGCGTCCCGCGCTGCCGGGTCTGACATGCGGAGCTGAAGAAGGAAAGCTTGAGAAGAGAAAGGGAGAGGGTGTAGACACTCCACGCCGTTGTGTTGGCCGGGAACGGGGAGCTGGTGGCCAGCGAGGTGCGCGGGTACGTGTGTACGCGGCTGTGCAATTGGGGCCGCGGCGGTGCGGTGCAGTGGGCGTGGCGTGCTCCTGCGAAATGCGCGTTACATGATCCGCCAGGTGAAGGTGGCGAGCGAGGTGGGAAGGTGGTGGAAACGGCATGAGGGAGTGCGCGTGTGCTGCACGCACGCGCCAGGTGACAGCTGGCCGTCCAGGCGGGCCGCTGCGAAACAGCGCTTCATTTTTTTGTTCTTTTCTGCTGCGCGTACGATGTCGTTGCAGCGTGGCAAGGCCGGCGCTGCGCGGAGGGCGCGTCATGAATCGACGAGCTCCAGCACGGCCGCTGCGGAGGGGTGCGCGGCGGTACGCAAAAAAAAAAAAAAACAAGTGTGACGCGCTGGGGAAACGAGCGGAACACCGTGGCAACAACGGCACAAAAAGAGGATTTGGGGGAGGGGAGGGGAGGGCGGGCCGCGTTCCGCCGCGGTGGACTATGCGTGTGTCGTGCCCAATGGATTACACGACACGGAACCGCGGCGCCTTCGAGTGCCGCCGCCTCTGACAAGGCGGATGAAGACGTGCATAGGTGCCATAGTGCACACGAGCGGCCCCACTGCCATCCCATCTTTATTTTGTTCTCTTGTGTGTGGCCGTTTCCTCACAGGTCCTCCTCGGCGACGTTGTAGCTGCGGCGTTGGTGCATCTGCTGCTGCTGCTGCTGCTGCTGCCCACCACCGTTGTTCTGCGCCTCCTCCTGTCGCATGTACTGCTGGATCGTCTCAAACTCGTCGTCGTTGAGGTCAAACGCGGTGGGGTCGATGGCCTGGACGTCTTCCTTGGTGCCTGTCGCGAAGGCCTCCTTCATCTGGCGAATCTCGTCGCGGGCAAAGACGTCCGCCGACTGTCCCTGCTCGCGTGTGAGGCGGTGCAGCATCGTCTCCATCTCGCGCTCCTCCGACTCGATCTCGACCGGCTCGTCGGCCACGATGGCGTCGCGCAAGTCCTCGTCCTTGGTCAAGGCGGCGTCCAGCTTGCGCACGTACGTTGCGTGCTTCTTGCAGTGTGGCGAGGGGGCGCAGAAGCTGCCGAAAACGGAGTCGCGCAGCGGCGTACCGCTCATGTTGCGGCCCTTCTGCGCCTCCTTGACGAGGCGGCCAGAGAAGCCGTCCATCGCGTCGCTGTCCAGCCACACCTCGCAGAGCGCGGCAACCGTGTCGCAAACGCGCCCGCAGCGGGTGTAGTAGTCGAGGACGCCTACATTCATGTGGTACTGCGGCGACGCCACGTCCGCGCTGTCCGACGGCTCCACCTCCTCGACTTTCAGGGCCACCTGCCGAATCCACTGGCCCTGCTCCTTGAAGGGAATGCACATGTTCTCCACCTCCTCGAGCACGTCGTCCTCGCGCACCGACAGCCGCTTCTTCTGCAGCTCTTCCCGCTTGGCGTCGACCTGGTACAGGGCGTTGGTCACGACGAAGGAGCACACATCGCAACGTAGCGCGTTCTGCACGACAGACGGGTACGGGGTGTTCATCGGCAACTGCTTGCGCGCACCGGCGCCGAGGGAAAAGGCAAGTAGCACACCCACGAGAGCGAGCAGCGACAGCGCCGCCGCGCTGCCAGCCCGTTGGCTGCGAGTACACATGCGCGCCGCACCGATTGGCAAGCGGAGCAGAACAGGGAAAAGCAGAAGACCAAGCCACGCGGTTGTGAATGCCAGTTTTAGCTTCTTCTGTAATTACCGTGGATGCCGTTCGCTGTTTCTTTTTTGTTGTTTGTTTGTTTTGTTGGGCTCTGTGGTGAAAAGGGACAGCGGTGCGAGCGATGGTCGCCGCGGGGAAGCGAATAGAAAAACAAAAACGGCGGCGGGAGGTAAGAGATAGAGAGAGCGCGCGCGAGTTTTGTGGCGGGTGTGAGAGGACCTGGGGCAACGAGGAGGGCACGCGTCATGGAGGCGGAGGAGGAATGGACGCAGGCGAGGTGCGACGGCGCTCTCGCTGCCCTGACGACGAAAACAAAAACAGAAAAGAAAACAAGGGAGAGTGGGTAGTCTGGCAGGGCAACAACCCTTTCGACTCACCCGCACTCACGGCTAGAGGCGCCGTAAAGGTTCGCACAAACGGGTGCGCCTTTGCACACCGAGGACTGCACGTAGATGTCCTCGGTTAGCCTCGCCGGCGCTCCTTTCAAAGCACCCCTTTGTTTCTTGTTCGTTTTGCGAGCTGTCATTGTATGGGTATGTGTGTGTGTGTGAGAACGGCACGGCGCCGCCGATTGAGGGGGGAAGAGGAGTGATGCGTGGCCATTGCTGGTGGTGCTGTCTGCGTGGAGCGGTAGACAAGCAACCAACTGTGATGAATCGGAAAACGACGTCGACGTGGGCGTTCGTGCGTCCGCGCGTGTGCGACGGCGCGCCGCTGCAGCCTTCCCCGTCTCCTCCACGAGGGCAGCCTTCTTCCACGCCGTGGCACACACACCAGCCAACACGAGCGACAGCAACAACCACGGCAAAGGAAAGCAACAGCGTGGTGGCACACAGGTGCACTGGCATCCGCACGACGCACGCGTGGCCCCTCCCCACTCCACTCCCCACTTCAGTAGCGTGACGACTAGCTCGAAGAGGTCCACCTCGGCAGCTGACACCACGTGCTCAGTTAGGCTTCGCGAAAAGCTCGCGCGCGCGGCGCTCCAGCTCGGCCTGCTTGCGGTTGCTCCGCTCCGCCGGCGTGAGTGTCGCCGTGTCAAGAGCAGCGCCGCTGGCGGGCGCCTCGTACTTCTCGGCAAGGGCCCGCACCTGCTGCGCGTGCTTCTCCCGCTGCGCCACGGCGGCAGGGCTGTCGTCCTCTTCGAACATGTAGCAGAACACGATGGTGCGCACCCAGTCCGGTGTGTGGCGGCGTGCCGCCCAGTCGGCGACGGCGGCGTGGAAGCGGCGGCGGTACGGCTCGAAGCGGGTGAGGGTGCCCTCTTCCAGTCCGTTCAGCTGGTCCAGCAGCGCGGGCCCCGTCACGACCTTCACCTCCTTCTGCACCATGCCGGTGAGGCGGTCTGTGCTGAACGGGTTGCCCTGGAACTTGAGCGGCACGTTCGCCGCGGCGGCCGCCGTCGTGCCCCGCGTGATCTCCGGGTCGATACCGTTGAAGAGCAGCTGCAGCTCATCCTCCACCTCGGCTCGTCGGCTGGGCGTCAGCTTCGTCGCCAGAAGCCCCCAAGTCTTCACTTGCTCCATGTCGGCCTCGCGCAAGCGCTCGGCCTCGTGCTCCACCAGCCGCCCGAGCACCTTCGCCGCACCGGGCGCGAAGTCCATTGCGTGGTCGCCAAAGCCGCAGCAGACGAAGCAGTTGAAGGCGCCGCCGTTGTGGTCGACGATGGGGACGCCGTCCGGGGTGAAGCCGCGCACGTACTCGCGCACCGCCACGGTGCCGCTGGAGCGCTGCTCACCATCCTGCTGGGCGGCGGTGCTGTTTGAGGAGGCGTCGTGGAGGGGGATGAAGCGGCTGCACTTGACGCGCAGGTACGACTCCAGCCGCTCCAGCTGTCGCCTCACCAAGGCATGCGTTTGTGTCTTGACAGTCGTGTCGAGGGACAGGAGGCCCTGCAGCACAGCGTCCCGCGGTGTCGGCATCACCTTCGACTGCAGCATGGACGTGACCGCCGCCGACGACGCCGCGTCGTCCGTCTCTGCGGCGGAGCTGTTGCTGCTGAGCGTCGCTGGCCACGTGTAGCCGTAGAGACTGCAGCGGCTGCTGAGCACCGCCAGCGTCGCCGGCGCCGGCCGCGCAATCGATGTTGCCCCTGCAGCCGGGGGCTGCGACACCGCCTCGTCTGCGGTGTGGTGCGGCTGGCGCTGGAAGAGGGACCAGACGGCGTCCTTGACCGCCCCGCTCGGCTGCTGCACGACGGCAGATATGCCGCTCAGCCCCACCACCGGCAGGCGGGAGCTGGGTAGCGTCAGGGTGCCGGTGCTCGCCCCTGCCGCGAGCACGACGACGTCGTAGCGCTCGCTGGCGAACACGCGCTTGCTGGGGTCGGTCGGGTCCTGCTTGGACACGCGAATGCTCTTGGTCGACTCCACGTCGTACTTGAGGTAGGTGGCCGTGTCCTCGAGCCGCTCGCACAGCGCAAACTGGACGCCGTGCTGCCGCGCGCACACGCCGGCGAGCGTTCGCGTCCAACCCACCGGGTCCACCATGAGCGGCTCGGGGTGCGCCGTCACGACGGGCTCCTTGTTGTCGCCCAGCACCGTGACAGGGCCGCTGAAGACGTGCTGCTGCAGCTGCGGGTGCTTGTTCACCAGGTTGCGCACCACGGTGTGGCTCAGGCACGAGAGGTTGTTGGTGTAGTCCATCACCTCGCGTGCCGTGAACGAGGAGCGGACACGGCCCAGCATCCAGCGATAGACGACCGGGTTGAGGACCGTGTTGAAGAGGTTTTCGCGCGCAATCAACTCTGGACAGACGCTGGGGAAGAGCATCCCGCGAAGCACCTCGGCGCCGAAGCTCGACCGCGCCATCGAAGGCTCGAGAAGGCCGACGCCGAAAAACGGGAGAGAGAAGCTCGTCTCGCCGCCTGCAACGTCGTTGCGCCGCTCGAAGACGGTCACCTGGAAGCCGAGCTTGGCCAGTTCGTAGGCGACGTGCACGCCGGCAATGCCGGCCCCCACCACGGCGGCAGTAGGCGCCGTCAGCGAGAGGCGCTCGGTCGGGTCTGGTCCGGCAGGCGTCGCCGCATCGCTGACGGGTGCGCCTTCCGCCAGGCGACGAGACCCGCGTTGGCCCATGCGTGGACAATGACAAGATGAAGTGATGATAAGCGCACGTAAGGGGGGGGAGGGGGAGTGGCCTCTTTTCAGTGTTCCTTTCCAGCTGCTCAGGAGGAGAACGGCGCCGAGGCCGGCTTCCTTCCACCCAGCAGACGCCGCGCGGCGCAGCCCACCAAGCAGAAGAAACGAGAGGCGGCTTCTCGCACACACTCACGCCGACGCGTGCGCACACGAGGTACACAGAGAGAGAGTGTGTGTGTGTGTGCGAGCGTGGGAGAGTGTGTGCGTGTGTCCGTGTCTGCAGTGCGAACCTCACCTGTTTCCCTTCGGTGCGCGTGTGCGAACTCTTGGTGCACAGGATGGAACGACGCAGTTGCCAGCGTCGCCGCAGCGGAAGTGATGGTGGTTGTGACGACAGAAGGTTCAAGTGAGGGAATAGATGGCAGTGGCAACGAGCAGGGAAAACTTGGTGCGGAAAGAGCAGTCGCATTGCCGACCAGAGAGCGGAATACCTGCCACCCATCCGTGCCGGTGGGCCACAGCGGAGAGGCGGCGTGCCAGACGGCATAAAGGACGACTCGGCGCCTCCGACTTCACAAGAGCGGTTTGCTTTTTTCTTCCCCAGTTCGATGGAAGTCTGTTAGCCGCACGCGGATTTCATTACTCGTGGAGGTGGACGACAGTAAGCAAAGGAAAAGAACGCAGGAGGAGGCACACAGGGCGAAGCGAGAGCGGGTCCACTACTTCGCAATGACGAGAGCACCGGCTTGGCCTGCGCGAGGGGGCTGCGTGGGTGGTGGGCATCCTTGTTGCCGCCGCGGCTCTCGGCACGGCGGCTCACGAGGCAGAAGTCAGGAGCGCCGGGGCGGCGTCCTGCAGCCACTCCTCGTGCACCACCGAGACGTCCTTCATGTACCGCTTCGTCGTGCGCACCACGCTGTTGAAGAGAACGAGCGCCGGCTTCTTGCGATGTGTGAAGAGGACGCTGGAGGGGTGGATGTGCACCGGCAGCTGGCCAACGATCGTCTGGTACATACCGAGCTTGGCGTTGTAGAAGGCGGCATTTAGAAAGTAGCCGAAGCACAGCGCGCGACGCAGCAGCTCCGCGTCGAGCAGCTTACCCTTCCGCTCCACCGCGCCCCCTGCGCCGCTTTCGCCGTACCGCAGCTGCTCGTAGCGCTCCAGCAGGTCCTCCGTTTCGGCGAGGTCGCGACTGCCCCCGTCTCGGCGGGCACGCTTCTGCGGCGGCGCCGGCGACGCGGGTCCGTGGTGGCCGTTGCTGGCGTGGCTGCTGTTGCCGTCGC
Source organism: Zelonia costaricensis (assembly GCA_030849075.1). Lineage (NCBI taxonomy): Eukaryota > Euglenozoa > Kinetoplastea > Trypanosomatida > Trypanosomatidae > Zelonia > Zelonia costaricensis. Next base: position 26,103 of record JASAOO010003494.1, read on the forward strand.
TGCTGTCACGCCGCAGGTAGCGCAGTGACGGCGGGAGTATCTTGGCGAGCAGCTCGCTGTCACTCTTTTCCTCGAGGAGACTCTGCAGCTGCGTGATGATGTCCTCGACCTTGAGCATCTGCCGGTGGCTCATCGAGTTGGACTCGCACCACGTCTTGCGCTGGTCGCGCGGCGAGCGGCGGTAGGCCTGGTAAATGCTCAGCAGGGTGGCGTGGTCGCCAGCGGACTTCGCGAAGGTCGCGCGGCAGCGGTCGGCCCCCTCCTTGAACTCGCGCGACGTGAGAAAGAGGTTCTCCGTGCTCGCCATGGCGATCACCACCACCGCCTCACGAGCGACGCCGAGGGCCTTGGCGGCGAGCAGCACCATCGCCGGCATCGGCTCGATTGGAAAGTCGGTCAGGCGGTCGCCGAGGGCGGTGATGCGGCCCTGCTTGTCGAGCGCTTGCAGCAGCATCAGCGTCTCCTCGGCCTTGGCAACGGCGCGAGGCTGTGGCACGTCCATAAACTCAAAAGCAAGAATATTGTCGATGTGCAGGCTCTTCATCTGCAGCACGACGCTGAGAAGGCTGCTGCGGCGGATTTCGGGAATGGTATTCTCGCTCAGGTTCTCAAACGCGTTGGCCGTGTACAGGCGGTAGCACTTGCCAGCCGCGACACGACCGGCGCGGCCGCTGCGCTGGGTCGCCTGAGCGCGGCTGATGTCTACCTCCGTCAGCGCCTCCATGCCTGACTTGCTGTTGTAGTACTTCGCCTTGACCACCCCGCTGTCGACCACGTAGCGGATGCCCTCGACGGTGATGGAGGTTTCGGCGATGTTGGTCGCCAGAATGACCTTGCGCTGTCCATTTGGGGTCGGCTCGAAGACGAGGAGCTGCTGCTCGTACGGCATCGCCGCGTAGAGCGTCAGCACTGCAAAGTCCGGCACCTCGCGCGGGAGCAGTTTCATCCGCTCAGTCAAGATGCGCTTCGCGTCCTCGATCTCCTCTTGGCCGGTGAGGAAGCACAGCACGTCGCCCGGCGGCTCTGTTTCGTGGATTTGCAGGACGGTGCTGATGGCGGCCTCGACGTAGTCGGCCTGGGGTTCGACCGTGTGCAGGATCGTGACGGGAAACATCCGCCCGTGCACGACGCCGATCGGGGCGTTCCACCAGAACTTGGAGAAGTGCTCGGCGTTCAAGGTTGCCGACATTACAACAATCTTGAGCGAGTCCTCGCGCTTCCGCGCGATTGCCTTGAGCAGACCAAACAGCACGTCCCCGTGCAGGGTGCGCTCGTGTGCCTCGTCGAGGATGATGCACCCGTACTTGGACAGTGTCGGGTCCGCCTGTATCTCACGCAGCAAGATGCCGTCCGTGAGGAACTTCACCCGCGTCGCGTCTGTGCACGTGTCGTCGAAGCGGACCGCGTAGGCCACCTCGCCGCCAACCTTGCCACCGCGTTGCTGCGCGACGTGCCTGGCAATGCTGACAGCCGCCACACGGCGCGGCTGGGTGCAGCCGACGATGCCGGCACCGGGTCGCTTGCTCAAGATGTCGTCCCAGACGTACTGCGGGATCTGCGTCGTCTTGCCCGAGCCGGTCTCGCCCACAATGATGACGGCCTGGTTCTTGCGAATCATCCGCACAATTGACGCACGCGCCTCCGTCACCGGAAGCTGCGGACTGCTGCTCGCCATGGTGGAGTGTGCGGCTTGTCTTTGTGTATGGGCAGAGGGCGGCAATTTCTAGAAGTGGAAACGCAATGAAGAGGGGTCAATAGGGTCAAGGGTAGGGAGGAGGAGAGGAGTGGTGGGGAGGGAGTGGGGGGTGGGGGACGGTCGAGTGCTGTACATGGGGTGGCGTAACGGGCATGGGTGCGGAGTACTTCACGCAGCACACCGGGTGGCCCCCCTCGAGCGTTTCTGATCTGTTTGTCTGTGTCTTCAGTGCCACAATGTCTGTCATCTTTTTTTTCTTTTTTAACCGCTTGCACTCGGCAGGTGCAACGCGCGAGCGAGCTCTCACGAGCAGAAAGCAGGGCCGTGTTGCTGCGGCTCTGCTCGGGCACACACATGCCGCGTGCCGTGGTCGCAGCGACTACGCGTCACTTCGGTTGTCTTCCTCTGTGAGAACCAACACACACACACACGCGCCGTCGCCGCACCGTACCTCGTTGCGCCTACGTCTTCAGCCGCAGAGGGAGGCGAGGTCGCCGCCGAAGAGGTACTCCTCCGGGACGGAGTTGAAGAGCTGCTGGAACTGGTAGGAGCTGGAGAGGTAAAACGGGATGTCGACCGGCTGCAGCCGCGTCCACTCCGCCCTCGCCGCGTCGCCCATCGGCGTCTTGGCGCGCAGGGCGGTGCTCAGCAGCTGGTGACTCGGGTACGTGGCGTCCGCCCACAGCTCCGCCACGGCGAGTCCCATCAGGATTGGCATTGTGCGGCCGCGCAGGAAGCGTGGGATCTTCTCGTGGAACATCTTGAAGAAAACGTAAAGGGGCGGTGTGACGATGCATGCGGGGGCGAGGAAGAGCTGGTACTGCATGAACCGGTACGACGTCCAGAACTTCTTCTCCTCCTTGGTGGCTGGTAGCTCGTCCGCGAGGCAGATGCGCCGGCAGTTGTCCATGAGCAGCTTCACGTTGCGCACCTTCTCGCGCGTGTGGCGCTCGCTAGGAATGGGGAAGAGCGCGACACGGTAGCGCAGCCCGTCCGCGCCGGACCAGCTCCGCGTCTCCGGGTCGTAGATGCCCGGGTTGGCGTCCTCGGGGGCGGCGGCCTGGAAGGTGGTTTGCGCCTGTCCTAGCACGACTTGAATGAAGTCGACCAAAAAGGCAGTGATGCTGTTGCCCATGTCGAAGAGGGAGGGCACATTGCTGCCGATACCAGTGTTGTAGTGGGACATGGCCGCGTGGGTGGCGCACAAAACGCTTGATAGACGGCCTGCAAAATATGCTTTAGCGGGGGTTCGGGAGGTGGGGGAGGGGGTTGGCGCGCGGAATAGAGCGGCGCGCTGTGGCGGTCACAGTTTGAGAACAAGCCACATTTTTTTTTTTAAGCACAAGAGGACCCAACAGCATTACAAAAAGAAGAGAGTAGGAGCAGTGTACGTCACTGTTCGTGTAAGAGGGGCGTCAGACGGCAAAGCGCTCCGTTTCTGTCGTTGGCTAGCCGGGGTCGTGAGGTTGGCAACTCCACTCTGCGTCGGCGCGTGCTGTTGTGTAACGGCGACACCCTAGTGAACGCGCGCCCAGCTTCGAAAAAACCTCGCTGTTTCTCCTTTTTGCCGCACAGGGACGAGCCACAGTCCGAAACTTGAAGGTTAGCGAGGAAACAGAAGAGCTGCACGCGCTCTCTAGTGTGTGAGGAGGAGGAAGGAAGGGGGGGGGGCGCACGCGGCACACAAGCCAGAGTTCAAAAAACCGCCAGAGTTCATCTTGTCGCGCTTCTTGCTCCGAGGCGCACTCTCGCTGTGCCCAGTCGCTCATCACGATGTCCACGAGTGCTTCTCGGGACGGTGCGGGATGGCGAGCAGATTGCGGTGGACGTCGTTGGGGCGCATGGGGCTGTGGTAGATCTTGCGGCTGCGGGACCCGTAGAAGAACTCCGGCCTCTTCTGCCTCTCAAGAACCCACGGCATGTCCTTGAAGCGCGCACTCAGCTCCGCGGTCGCCTTGGCGCGCTGCGCGCTGTGCAGCTCCGTGATGCTTGGCGGCAGCAGCTGTGCCTTGGTCTGCAGCGGGCGAGCGGACGAATGGGCCCGGTCCAGCCGCCGCGCCATGACCTCTGCGACGTGCGTCATCTCCTCCCGCTTGTCAACGCAGCGCATCTCGTCGCAGATGGTGGCAGCACGCAGCACGATGGCGACTGCGTCGGGGTGCGAGTGCGAGCACCCCTGCGCGAACTGGGCACAGCCCTCCACGTACTGCAGGAACGTGTCCTGGTCCGGCTCTGGCAGCTCCGCAAACACCTTGATCTGACCCAGCGCCCGCATCTCGCTGAAGCACTCCAGCGCCTTGAGCAGCATCTTGGCCTTGTCGTAGCCGCGGTTGTTGTCCTTCACCTTCCAGCGCACCGTCATGAGCGACACCAAGACATTCAGCCGCTCGGCCGGCGGCAGGTCCTCGAGGCGGTTGGTGGAAAGTACATACGCGTCTTTGTCGCTGTCGTCCCGCAGCTCCGCAAAGTTCTCCGTGGCCTCGCGCTCGTGGCCCGACTCGGAGACAAGCTCGTAGTTGTTGCCCGCCGTCAGCCACCAGTTGCGCGAAAAGCGGCGGAAGTCCTTCCCGAGGCTCTTGTGGCGGGCGTGGGAGTACTGGTGCAAGTTGCGCAGACCGCGCCGCTGCACCGTCAGCGGTGAGCACGAGGCAGACATGCTGCACGGCGCCGCGGCCATCGAGGCACCGCCGTACCGCTGGCCGGCTGCCACCGCGCACGTGCGCGAGGCGAACCGCTGCATGGTCGCTCGGGCGGGCGACGTCTGCGGCGGGGCTCGAGAGAGAGTGAAAGGCAAGAGCAGCTCGCTCGCTGTTCAGCAACTGCTGCGTTGGGAGTGTGTTGGGTAGAGCGGAAGGGATTGGAGGAGGGGGGAAGGGGGGGGAGGGTAATACAAAGCACGCGAAACAGAGAGAGAGAGCTCAAAGCGTCAGGTGATTCTAGAAGGCTGCTGAGGAAAAGGCGAGCGCCACGTTTGCGCAGTGAACGGAATCCGAGCGCGTTTTTTTTTCTGTGTCTGTGTTGACCGACTCCCTTGCTCGTTACGGTGAAGGAGTTGCGGGGCACTCTGCGGGGAGGTGGCTAGAATACGCCGGTGCTACCTTCGTCACGGATCGTGCCCCTTCGAAAAAGTGTTCCGATAGACACACACACACACACACAAAACAGGAAAACAATAATGAAAAAGAACGACATCCCCGAGAAATCTGGCAATGCGCGGAGGAGAACAGGCACGCGGAGCTCTTTCCCCGCAGCTCACGGATGCCACACCAAACGCCGACTCCCTCACCGGTGGGGTGCCTGCTCAGGCGTCTGCGTCATACTTGCCCTTCCTCACGGCGCGCTGCAGCGTTGCCCTGGCGCCTCCTGCCTTCGCCTTGGACGTCTTCTTCTTGTTCGCGTACGCTGGCACGCGCTCCTGCCGCTCGACCTGGATCTGCTTCGTCCGTGCGAGGCGATCCTTGGAGCGCTTCTCGTGGTAGCGCTTGTCGTGGTAGTCGTCGCGCGGGGCGCGGGGCGGTGGCGCGGGGGTCGCGCCGGCGGTTGCCGGCTCCTGACCTTCACCGGTTGTGGCTGCTGCAGCCACTGGACCCGCGTCGGCCTGCGCGGTACCCCCACCACCCCCACCGCCTCCAGCACCACCACCGCGCCCGCCTCGGCCGCGTCGGTTGCGGCGACCGGCGCCGCCGTCGTCGTCGCTATCGGAGGCGTCGGCGATGATGTCGCCGCCCGCGAGGTGCACATCCTGCTGACCGTCGTCGAGCTCGTCCTCGTACATGATCTCGTTGAGCATGCGAATCTTCACCTTCATGTCTTCGTCGACGTCGAAGGCATCGGACATGTACGACTGCGGATCGTTCATCGTGATCTTGTAATCCATCGTGTCCTCAGCCGTGTCCTCGCCGTCGACGGTGCAGCCGTCGTCGCCGTCCGAGTCGGTCACCAGCTCGTACAGGTCGCGGCCCAGCAGCCGGTACAGCGCCTCCGGCTCAAGTGCGTCGTCGAAGTCGTTCGGCGCGAGGTGCGCAGACGCGTCGCGGCGAGCACCCCCCGCAACCGCACCCTCTCCCGCCGGCGTCGCCGAGGTTGACACTGGCGAACTCACACCAACGCCCGCCTCCTCCGCAGCCAGCGCCGCTGCAAGTTCGGCGTCGGAAAGCCCGGTCGCGGTGAGCGGCCCGACCAGGTGCGGCGGCAAGTTCTCCATGCTCGCGTCCATGATGAACTGCTCGACGTCGTTGCTGTAGAAGTTCAACGCAGCCCGCACGCCGCTGGCGCTGTACTGCGGGAAGACCTCCATCACCATCGCGACCAGCGGGTCGTCCACCGTCTCCAGCGCGGACGTTACAGCCGCTGCCGGAGGCGGGGACGGCGAGGCGGCTGGTGTGCCGTGCTCCTCCGCGGTGCCCTGCCCCGTGGGCAGACCGGCCAGCGCGCACGTAATGGTGTCCTCTGACGCGCCGAGCCTCTTGGCCTCCTCGGTCAGCAAGAGGTGGCGCGCGAGGAGGTCGTCGATGTGCACGCCCTGCCGCACCACCTCGAGCAGCAGCAGCTCAAAAAAGCGCTGCCGGCTGCCGCGCGCCGCCTCGGAGAAGTCGTTGCTGTCTGCCGTCTCGGTGGTGAGGGTGAGCAGGACGTGCCCGAGCGACCCGTCCTTCGGGTCTTCTGGGAAGCGGAGGGGCGGGTACAGGAAGTGGAGGAGACCGAGGAAGGAGCCGTTGCCGTACGCTTGCAGAGTCTCCTCCACAAAGCCGCGCCCGTACTGCCGCAGGTACTCGCGGAGCTGACTGTAGGTACGCTGCGGCAACGGCGGCACGCAGTACGCGTCCACCTGCTGACGGCGCACCCCCTGCGTGGAGAAGGTGTGGTACAGCAGCAGCACCGACGACGTGTTGATCGCGGCGTTCGCAATCACGGCGTTGGCGCGGCTCAGAATGGCCCGCCGCGCGGTGAGCTCATCGCACACGATGATGAAGTGCTGCAGGATGGGGGAGACGACGTCGACGACGACGCGCAGGGCGCGCAGGGTGCGTGGAAGCGAAAGGTAATCGGCGAGGAACGGTGCGCACTGCACAACGGCCCAGAACTGCTTCGTGAGGCGGTACACCTGCTCAAAGGTGGAGATGATGTCGCCCGGGAGTCGCTGGAAGCGGCCGCGCTGCAGCTCACGCGCGCAGCGCACGGCGAAGCGGTTGATGCCGTCCCACCAGGTCGGCATGTACGTGTTCAGCGTGCACAGGTAGCCCGGGTTGAGCAGGATGAGCGAGGTCAGGGCAACCGAGGCGGCCGCACCACTGTGCCGCAGGAGCATCAGCGACGCGGGGAAAAGCACCTTCCACGGCAGAAGGACACCCAGCCGCGCTGCGAAGCTGCTCGACTCGACGTGCCGCCGCGAGCACGGCTCTGTCGCCGTGGCAAGCCGCAACACAATCTCAATCACGTGCTGCTCGCCGTCCGCCGCCACGGCACGCCGCTGCGCCTTGGAGTGGGAGCTGTGCGCGTGGTCCACCGCCGTGACGACGTTCAGCAGGACAGCCGGGAGGCGGTCGTGGTTCGCCACGACGGTCCAGAAGGTGAGGTCGTCGGCCCCGGCGAGGCGCTCGATGCCGGCCCAGAGTTTGTCCGACAAGTCCACCGAGGGGAAGAAGGTGCTGCACACTGCGCCGCCGGCATCCGGGAACGCCACCTGAATGGACGTGGCCATGATGGAGCTGCAAATGGAGATCGGTGCGCGAAGAAAAGAGAGAGGGTGAGGTTTTGCAGTGTGTGCCGACGCAGAAACCGGCGCTGTCGCGAAGGCAGCCGCTGGACGACAACTGAATTGCTTGCTGAGTTCCACGCCAGCACCGTGTGTAGACGATGCAAGTTGCGAAGAACAAGAGGAGAGGAGGAAGCAGAAAAAAAAAAGAGGTGCAAAGAGAAACAAAGAGTAGGCGCACCCGCAACATGTCAGTGAGGCACAACGCTCACATACACAGAGGAAAAAAAAACGCAGCCGCCGTGGCAAACAGCTCCACAGCGTCCTCCGCCTTTTGAGGACGGCGCGCCTCCGTGCGTTTTGCTGATGCGTTGTGGACACCTTGTCACCACTACTGTGTGGCGATCATCACGCTATTGCTTTGCTATCCCGTGACGCTGCTGTGGGACACGTAAACGAGACTAGATGGCGAGCGGCACAACCGCTGCTCTGTTTCGGCTTCGAGACGCATCGCGCGCGCACACACACGGAGAGCTCGGCCTTGTCGACCAACGCGTGACTGGGTGCGTCGAGACGCAGCTGTCCGAGTGGGACCAGGAAAGAGAAAAAAACACGGCGACCCGCACAGGCGTTGGCTTTGGGCAAGGTCACACACGCACACACCTGTTGCCGCACCACCACACACTCGTCTGCGAGATCCAACTACGTTTGGTCGCGCAGCAGCGTGCGCAGAAGGTCCTCCACACGCCGACACGCTGGATGCGGTGCGAGCGGTGCGGTCTCCGGCTCCACCTCGGAAGCGGCAGACGCTGGAGGGGAGAGGGCAACGCCGGGTGTGCGCTGGAGTAGAAGGCGGCGCAGTTCCGTGCAGGTCGCCCGCTCCACAAAGTGCGCCTGCGTCGTTGAGTCCGCAAACACAAAAAGACGCAGAAGCTCCGCGGCGCGCGTCGGGGCGCCGCCCGCTGTTGGTGCGCAGTGCACAAACAGGCAAACGTTCCGCTCTACACCGCGCCGGGAGCGCGATGCCGCCGCCGCGGCAAGCGGTGCCGTTGCACTCGACGCGCCAGTGGAGGTGCGAACACGGGCGTCAGCACCGCGAAAAAGGTGTCGCGTGTCGCCAGAGAGGAGAAGCGCGTCGTGGTACGCCCGCTCAACGTGCATGCCAACACTCGCAAAACGGCACAACAGAGAGGCCACAAAGTCGGCGGGAAACGGGTCCAGTTCCAGGCCGAGCTGCGTTGACGACACCTCGCCCGCCACCGCGGTCGCTGCAATCGACGCCTGTCGCTCGACTTGTTGCACAAGCAGTGTGGGGCACGGCAGGCGCACCTGTAGCGCCGGGACCACAAGCACCACATCACGAGCCGTGCCGGTGGGGGTGCGGTCATCGCCGCGGGCCACGTAGTGGGGGCTGTGAAGTGGGTCGCGGACTGGATCGTGGAAGGGGCCCGTGCTGCGTGACAGGGCTGCCGGGGATGCATCGGGGGCGGGGGTGAACTCGCCCAGCAAAAAAAGGGAGGTGAGCTGCGCCACCGTGGCGCTGCGCACGGTGCCTGCGTTGTCGCGTCCGTCCGCGTCGTCGAGGGCCGGCGACGAGACCGAGAGACTCAGCAGCTCGTCCGCCGTGGCTGTAGAGGCGCCGTGTGCACTGCCGCGGATGGGGCTTGTGGCGCTGCTCGCTGGCGTCGATGCCGCTCCCCGCGAGCCCGGGGACGGCGGCTGCAGCGGGTGCTGCGCAGGCACAGAGGCGCTGGCTGTGGACGTGTCCGCGGCGCTGTCGCCTTCGCTGCACTGCGCGCAGCTCGTCGGCAGCTCAGCAGGCACGGTGAGGTAGGCGAGGTCGGCCCCAATGAGCGTGGCAGCGAGCACGTCAGCTGCCTCCGCGGGCGATGCGCCCTTCAGTGCGAGAGCCGTGGCCAGCTGGTGGAGAAGTGCGGCACGGAACTGCCCCTTGGCGGCTAGCCCTCCCTTGTCTGCGGTCTCGCACTCTTGCATGTCGACGCCGCGGAGGCACTTGCGGATGTGCCGGCGTTGCCGCCGCGCTGCCCAGTCGCTGTAGACGTAGACGACCGCCAGCGACGCGCGCAGCAGGGCGGGGCAGAGGCAGACAGTCTCGTTGGTGCCTGGAAAGGCGCTGACGGCCCTTTCGTGCGCGTAGGCGAGCGCGCGGCCCAGCAGGACAACCTCGCCCGTCGCCTCCATCTGCCGGAGGGTGAGGTACAGCTGTTCGCGGGCCTGCATGCCGAGCGCGTAGGCCACCCGCCACAGCCGCGGCAGCGGGAGAAGCCAGGTCCGTTTGCGCGCCTTCAGCTCTGTGACGAAGTCCACCACGAGTGACGCCACCCGGGCGTCCTCAGCACGCGTCTCCCGCGTGGCGACTTCGCTGCTCACCGGCACCGCGGCAGCGTCGACGGCTTCCGTCACACGGAAGAGGCGCGGGCTAGCACGCCCGCCGCCGCCCACGTGTCGCACGCCACCGTGAAGAGCGGTCAGAGGGTTGTGGTGGCCAAGGAGGTGTCGCACTGCGTCGTCGGATGCAGGTAGCGGCGCCGGCGGGCTCACTGCCCGGGCCGAGGTGGCAACCCCGTTCAGCATCCGCGGCCACCACGCGGCTAGCGAAAGCTGCTGCTGTGACCGCAACAGGACGCAGGTGTCCTCTGTAGTGCTCACAGCCACGACATCGTGCACGCGGGGCAGCCCCGGCGACTCCTGCGCGGCCCTCGCGCACAAGCGTCGCAGAGCGGCGAGAATGGTGTGCGTCGCGGCCACGGAGGCGTCACGCAGCGTGTCTTGAAAGGTGCCAACGAGAAGCACTGCGGGCGGGGCCGCAAACGGCGTCGCCGTGGAGACGCGGCAGCACCGGCTGGCGATGGCACCGAGCAGCGTGCACAGAAGTTGGCACTCCCGTGCGTGAATGAACGCCTCAGTCGGCTTGGGTGCGGCACCGAAAAGCCCACCCACGACGCCACCAAAGCCCGCCCCATCCTCTGCCCTGCGCGTCTCGACCACCTGCTTGACGCTGTAGAGCGGGAAGCAGAGGAGCACGACGTCGGCCTCGGCCACGGCCCACAAGCCGGCGCCACTCGTCAGCGGGGCGGGTCCGCTGTCGGTGATAGTCACCTCCAGCGCCGCGCACTCGGTCTCGGTGCGCAGGTCGTACGTTTGCACGGACATAATCGACGCGTCAAGCTTGAGCGAGGCCGCCGCGCCCGACACGATGAGCGGGTGCGCCGTCGTGCGCTCGGCCGCGGCGTCGAGGCTCGCACACAAGCTGGTGCGGCCACTCTCCGACTCCCCGACCACGGCGACCTTTAACCGGTGGCGGCGCACGCGCTGCTCGGCCGTGTCGCGGCCAGAGCTCTTCTCTGTACCAGGCTCTGACGAGCTGTGGGAGACTGTGCCGCTACTGAGGAGCACGGCTGCGGCAGCGCTGTCGTGTGCCTGTGCAAACAGGCGGCGGAGCAACCGTGGCACGGCGCTTGCCGGCGGCTCGGCGTCGCGCGCGTCGGCTGGCGAGGCGGCTGTGGTGACGTCATCCCCGCGGCGGCGCAACCCTGCGTCGTGCATCTGTGTTGTATGGCAATGGGTTCGATGAGCAGTGTGCACGGGCATGGTAAGAGACGGAGAGGGATGTGAAGAGGAGTCAGGACGAGTGCGCAGCGGGGAGTGGGGAGGCGTAGCGCCTTGTTGCATCGGCCAGACGATACACATCGGTAGGCGGCTCATGGGCAAATCGCAAAGGTGGCGGGAAAGCACGAGCTGCTGCGCTGAGCAGCTTTCCCTTCCCCTCCTCGCGTGAGCTTCTGGTATATGCTTCGTTTTCTTTTCTGTGTCTGCACGTGCATCGGACTGATGCGACTCGACCATCCACCGGACTGTGCACCCTTGGGAGAGACCAACACAACTACACACACACACACACAAACTCAAACGCACGCATACGGGGCTCGTGATGAAACACGACGCCACCCGTTGGGATTCTGCCGGAAAACACACACACACACACAGGCACGCTTGTGAAAGGGTGTGCGACTTTTATGTTCATGATCGCGTCCTTCAGTAGCCGCTCGAATAACGACATCTGCGACAAGAATCTGTGGTGGCAATGAGGGATGGGCAGAAGCGTCGACTGTGCATTGCCGCGCCGCAGAAGAGGCCCTACTGACACAGACGGTCCACACAGAGAAAAGAGCGACAGAAAGGGGCAAGAGGGTTTCTGCTTGCGATAGCCGCTTCAGCAGCCGATACCAGGCGCAGGCCTTGGGTGGGAGGCCCACGCTCGTGTATGTGTGCGTACGCAGCACGCAGTCCAGCGCGCCCCCCCACCCCCCGTCGCCGCTCCTTGTCACTTCCGTGACTTCTCCACCTGGAGCACGTACTCCACAAAGTCGTCCATGGCGACCGGCCATGAGTCCTCGTCGTCGTAGGCCTCGTAGTTGGTGAAGGACGCGAAGAGCACCAGCTGCGTCCACGTGTCGAGCGAGACACCCGACTGCTCCAACGCCGCCTTGCTCATCTTGCCACCGCCCTGCGACTTCTCATTGCGCGACGTGATGAAGTCAAGCCACTGATTGATGCGTGGGAAGCAGACGTACGCCGTGAACTTCCGGGCCTCCTCCTGCGGCTTGAACGACACCGGCGACGCCGTGAAGAAGCAGGACCACAGCTCCTTGGCGCTGTCCACGCGGTCGGACGCGTCGTTGCCCTTGAGACACCAGTTGTACAGGAACTGGTAGAACTTGCTGCGGCGGTCGGGGTCGCTGCGGATGGACTTGTTGAGGTCCACAACGGCGTTGTGTGCGGCGGCGAAGAGCGACGCGTAGCTGTTCTCGCGCGTGGGTGGTGCGGTGTTGCGGGGTAAGCTGCGCTGCAGCTCGGCAAGCCAGGCCACAAAGTGCTTCTCTGAGATTTTGTAGATCTGCTTGGCCGACTCGTCGACGGCGTAGGCGAGAACGTAGAGCGACAGGTCCTCGAGGTTCAGGTGCGTCAGCGCAGAGAGCGCCTCGAAGTGGCCGATCTCGAGAAAGCGCTCGCCTGCCGCGTCGGCCGGGGCCGGAATTCGGCCGAAGATGAAGTCGAAGGCGTCCTGCGCCACGTTGGCCTTGGCCGGCTCGTTGCCCTTGGACAGCTTCAAGAAACCCATCACGCCAAGCTACAGAGCAGGAGGAAGCAAAGAGAAGCAAAGAGGGAACCCCTCCGAAAGGCGAAACGCGTGGTTGGAGCGACTCGTGCGCGTGTACGTGTGTGCGTGCGGGGAATAGAGGAGGACGCAAGGCGCGGACACGAATGTGAGCAAGACTGCAAAGAAGACACACGAGATGCGTGTGTGCGTGTGCGTGTGCGGGGGAGAGAGCAGAAGGGTGGGGGTGGGTGGGAAGGGGTTTGCGTGTGCAGGGGGGGGGCCGTCTGGTGGCGCGGCGACAGTGGTGCGTGTGTCAGAAGGGGCGCAGGCCTCCACGGAGGTGCCACCTTGTGCTGCCACGCAAGGGTTCACCGATGAAGCTGAGAAGCTAGGGCGTAGTCGCAGAGGGTGGCAGCGGAGGGAGTGGAGGGGAGAGGACAGGACCGGAGGCAACACAAGAGCGTCTGGGAGAGGAGGAGGAGGAGGAGGGGGAGAGGAGAGAGGGGGCGGGCAGTCGCGACGGAGGGCAGCCTTAAGACAAGACCTCGGGAGCGGTTCAGGGTGCGCTGTTCCTTCATTTTCCCGTGTCACAAACCACTTGAGCCTTTTCTTTGTTTCCGTTAATCGCCGAAGTCCGTTTAGTGCGCGCAACTGGAGTTCTGAAACAGACACGCTCACCGCATGCGCCGTCAGTGAATGGAAGCAGAGAGACACACAGGCACACACGCCAGCACAGCCGTCAGACGAGGCTCACCGGTTTGTGATGTGGCGCATGCGGGTCGGGTCTGTGCGCTTGACGCAGTCGCACACCGTGTGAATGTTGCACTTCCGCTCGCCCGTCTTGACCCACTTCCCGCCCTTGCCCTGCTTGACATCGAAGGCGACGTTGCGGGAGCTGACCATTTTGAGGTCGCCCCGCTTGTGCTTGATCTTGCCCTTGTTGGTCAGCTTGCGCGGCCGGTCCGCCATCGCGAGCTTCCGCTTCTGCTTTGGTGCCTTCTTGGTGCGCTTGCCCATCTTTTTTTTTTTTTTTTAGGGGGGGGGGTTGTTTGTCGTGTGTGCTGAGAAGCGGAGAAAAGACGCGCACTGCGCTTGTTGTTTGTGTGTTCAGGTTACTGTGCCGCCATGAGAGGTGGAGTGCAGGAGGGTGGATGCAACTTTCATAGGGACATCGCATCGGCACTCAAGCCGGCGCGTGGAGCGGCGTCGTGTGCGAGCTAATGTGGCGTCTTCACAGAAAGAGTTGCTTCTTGGCCGCTGCTTTCCTTCGCGGAGCAACTTGCGTCTCATGTCGCGAGGATCGACTACACCATCTCTTGCTTGTATTGTCTTCCGCGCTCGCCAAGTGGTGGCGTCCTGTGAATCGCAAATTCCTGCGGTGAGAACGCTCGGCGTGTTCTTCACCTCCCGTTCTCGACGGCAACGCCAACGATACCAGTAGTAAGGAGGGAGGGAGTGAGAGCAGTGTGTGTGTGTGCGTTGATTTGGGAGCGTGCGATGCGAGTCCACCCGTCTGACTCTGTCGCCGTGTGAGTTCGGCAACCCGACCGCTAATGCGAGGCGGCAAACTGCAGGAGTCGCATGGCGTCGGGCTGGTCGGCACACAGCTGCACACAATCGCAGCACCGTGTCAGCTGCTCCCCGTCGAGGTCGTACCGCCGCGTCCACAAGTTGGCGAGGAGCAGGCGGATGGCGTTCTGCTGCCGGGGACCCGTGCGGCCGAGGCGCAGCAGTGCCTGTAGCGTCTGCATCAAGTCCCCAACCGTCATGTCGGCCGAGTGCGCCTCAACGGCGGCACACAGCGGCTCCAGCCGATGCGACTCCTCCTGCGACGCCTCGGCAAATGTGGCCGCGACGCGCGTGACAACCTTGGCCAGCGTGGCCGGGGCGCGTTGGGTGGTCGTGCGCAGGTGCTGCGGCTTGATCTGCTCCGCCAGCTCCAGCACCCGCTCCTTCGGCACGGTCGCCCACGTGCGCAGGAGCACCTCGACAGGGTTCTCGTCCGACCCAAGCCGCGGCGCGCGGGGAATGCGTGGGTGGTCGCGGATGCCGCAGTGCAGCAGTGCGTTCATGACGTACGGGCCCTCGTGCGGCTCGATCTCTTTCAGCTTCTCTGCCGTGATGGCAATCGACCGCTCCACCTTGGAGCTCCACGCTGGCTGCAGCTCCGCCGGCACCTGCTCCCGCGTCACCCCGCCCACCGCGTAGAGCAGCTTGCACCGCTCCGCTGTCGTGAGGCGACCGATGCTGCGTCGCGTCTGACGCGCCGTCATCAGCTTGAACTTGGGGTGGCGGATGTCGAGGCAGCAGAGACCGTGACCAACGTCGATGTACCACTGCGGCGGCAGCTGGTATTCGCTCGGGTCGTTGAGCGGGTCGGCGATGGCGCGGCGCGTGCTGGACGAGATCCGGTGCGCTGCGCCGCTTTCGGATGGGCTAGCGCGACGCTGTGAGTTGCGCGGCTCCGAGTGCGGCGGTCGCGCGTGTGAGGTGCGCAAGGCGTGGAGGAAGATGCCGTTTATCAGCCGCAGCTCACTCGATGGCGGCTGCCGCAGCATCGCGAGCCCCAGCACGTGCTGCCGCACCGCCTCGGCGTTGCACTTTTCTGCCTGCACAAGGCTCGAGAAGAACTTCTGGTGGACGTGGCGGTGCTGCAGGGTGCCGAGGTGGTAGACGACCTGGCAGAGCTGCTGGCTTGAGAGGAGGGCGTGCTGGGTGAAGAGGGCGTCGCAGCTGCGGTTGCACAGCTCAGCGTCGTACAGGCCCGTCTGCGCCATGGTCGCCAAACTCATCCCCGCATCGGTGCGCGAGAGCTCCATCTCGCGCAGCGCCGCTAGCAGCCCGCGGGCGCCGAAGCACCGCTGCATCTTGGCCTCCATCTGAATCTTCGCCTTAGCCGGCAGCAGCCCGTTCCTGTCGGCGCCGGCAGCGCGGAAGTGGAAGCCCTTCCCATGCACGCGGCTCGTCGCCTCGATGAGGGACAGCACGTTGAGCGGCGTCGCCGTCCGCTGCGGCAGCGACCAAAGCTGCATCGCCTGCCGGTACACCGGCATGAGGAACGCGTCAAAGCGCCGCGCTGGTGGTCGCAAGGACACCGCCGCCGCGCTCGAGTCTTTGCCAGGCGTGTGGTGCACTGGCAGCGCCGCCAGCTCGAGCAGGCGCGCCTGGCAGTCATCCAAGGTGCTGAGGGAGCGGAGAAGGGAGCAGAGCTCGCTGAGGTGCACGCACGCACCGACGTTGCCGCCCTCATCGTACTGCGTCGTGAGATTCGCGCAGAAGTCCAACGCCTCCAGCGCCGACAGCACGTCCTCGTCCGGCACAAAGCGCAGCACCGTCGCGCAGGACCGCAGCAGTTTCGGCACCAGCGCGGTGATCTCGCGCGACACGGAGGAGGGCAACTCGAGGGTGGGCAGCTGATCTCGTAGAAGCTGCACACCCTCGTGTGCGAGCAGCAGAGGGGAGGCCCGGCGCTGCAGCAGCTCTACCTGGATGCGGGACAGCTCTGTGCACAGCCCTGAAAGGCGCGACGTCGCCATGGCTCGCGTGCGTGCGTCGCAGGGAGGGGGTGGGGGGGGGGGGAAGAGCGAAGGGGTGGAGGAGGAAGCGGGGTGAACGATGTGAAGCGTCAGCACCGCTGCGTCGAAACCATCACCTCGCCTCCTCGCCGCACTTGGGTGCACCAAAGGCGTACAAAGAGGCTTCTGCGACTGGTGCTCGGCAGGTGTCAAGTCGAGGAACGGAGAGAGAGGAGGGGACGTGTGGCTCGGCGCAAAAGGTGGAATGAACGTCAGGTACGAGTGGCACCTGAGAGGCCCGCGCAGGCACCGCGCGCAGGCACCACACCGTCGCAGCTGCGTCGCTCATCGCACCGGTAGGAGTGTGAGTCTTTCAAACGGGCGTCGCTGACTTGACTCGCGCTGCTGGCAACACGGCAGCTTCTTTTTTTTTTTCTAGTGACGTCTCCCCTCTCCCGTCTCGCACAGAGGCGAGTCCCACGCTGAGGAATCCTCCTCACCTTCTTCACTTTTGTGTCGTTCTCTCCTCGCTCACGCGAATGGAAAGCATGAACGGAGCGTGTCGGCACAGGAGGCACCGGGACGGAGAGGGGAGAGGGTGTGTGTGTGTGTGTGTGTGTGTGCGTGCGCCATGGAAGCGGCTTGGCTAGCAGCCAGTACAACTTCTCAGCATCTGCGTGTGGCGTCGCCGGCGCCGTCATGACGCTTCGGCCGCCGAGTTGGACGCCACGCTCTGCTGACTCACACTGGCGGCGTTCAAGTCGTAGCCGTAGTAGTACCCACCCGCCGCAATCGACCCGCGCCGGCTCGCTGACGAGGCCACCAGCGAGGCGCTCTGCGGGCTCTGGTGCGGCGTCGCGGACTGGGAGAGGGGCGAGCCGCCGCCGGCTATGTCCTGCTGCCGCGGCGTCCTGCCGTGGGACGAGTACTGCAGCGAGTACGCCGCGAAGCTGTACGCGTCCTGGCTCTGGGAGCGGGAGGGGTCGCCGTGCGGCGGCGGGGACACGAGCCCCGCCCCACGCGCCTCCTGCGACGACGTCGTCTCGGAGTAGTTGTGGAAGCTGGAGTCCTGGTGCATTGCTGGTGCGGCCTGCCGCCGCGACGGCGGTGGGCGGAAGACGGCGTTGTCGGACGAGGAGGACGTGGAGGAGGTGCCGGTCGGCGCGATGGGGCGGGTGCCGGGGAGCATCTCGCTGCGCGCCGGCACCGCCGCGTAGGGGCCAGACAGGGAGGCGGCGAGGGCGGCAGCACGCTTGTCGTTGGGTGCCGCCGGCGGCGGTGGTGGGCCAGTGAGGGCGTGCACGCCGATGGGCTGCCGGGCACCGAGGATGAGGCCAGCCTTGAAGGGGCTTGGCTTGGTGGTGGACTGCAGCGCCGACTGCAGCTGCGCCGCCTCCCCGTCGGAGCTGTCGTCAGAGCTGCTCGACGACGCGGACGCCGCTGCGCGGGGCGTCGGCGACAGTGCGCTCGTCTGATGTGGCAGATGCTTGCTGCTCTGCTGCGTGACAGTCGACTCGAGCGGAAGCGCTTGTGGGGACGACAGACTGACCCGCGAGGCACGCAGCGCCGAGACCGGGTCGTCAGCCACGTGGCTCATCGCT
The DNA here is from genome assembly GCA_030849075.1 of Zelonia costaricensis. Taxonomy (NCBI): domain Eukaryota; phylum Euglenozoa; class Kinetoplastea; order Trypanosomatida; family Trypanosomatidae; genus Zelonia; species Zelonia costaricensis. The sequence continues at coordinate 43,732 of JASAOO010003494.1, forward strand.
GGAGAGTTGAAGGCCGACGGCAGGGCGCCGTAGCTGTACGCGCCGTACTCGCTGTGCACGAGGCTGTTCGAGACGCTGGCGGGGAGGGCGGCGCCGGAGTACAGGGAGCCGGGCTTGCTTGACACCGGCGACGCCGACATCTGCACCGGCGCTTTTGAGGGCGCTTGCCTCAGCTTGCTGGACACCAGGCTAGTGGAGGGCAAGCTCTGCGACGCGGCAGCCGCCAGCTCCGCCGCGATCGTCTCCTTGGGCGCGACGATCGACACGGTGGTCGCGTTCATGACGTACTTGCGCCGCGCACTCGACGTCATCGGCGATGCCGTGGTCGGGCTGAACTGCGGCTTGGCCATCGGCATCACGTTGCTGCTGTCGGAGGAGTCGCTCTGCTCGGTGGCCGCCTCGCGCTGCCGCTGAGCTCGCAGTCGCTCCAGCACCGACGCCGAACCGGGCTCCGCGCCGACGGCCCCCGCGGCGGCCCCCTCGCCGCTGCTGTGCCGTCCGGCCGCAACGGAGTCGACTCCCACGCGAGACGCGCTGTCGGCCTCCACGGCGAACGTAGGCACTTTTATTTGGGCCGTCACCCTCGTTGCCGCGTGTGACGCAGAGGCCGGGGTGCGGTCGGCGTGCTGCGCCTGCGGAGCGGGTGCACCGGCGACGGGCGATGCGGTGTGCAGCGGCGCTTCGCCGTCGGTGGAGTCGGAGGCGGAGGCGGACGGCGCGCTCGAGGTCGCGGAGGCCTGCGACGAAGAAGAGGACGAGGCACGCCGCTTCTCGCGGCTGCTGCTGCTGGCCTTGGTGGGCTTGTGGTCCTCCTGACGTGACCGACGCTGTTGCCGCCGAGAGCGTGATGCTCCCCTGCTCGTACGCCGCTCCTCTTCACGTTGATGCTGCTGCTGCTGCTGCTGCGCGAGGAGCAGCTGGACGAGCGGAAGGATTTGCTTGTACGAGTCGACAGTGGCTTGCAGGTCGTGCGGTGGTGCGGCCGCTGTGCCTGTGTGAGCCACAGCGGGCGCCGCGCGCAGCGGGTCGACATGCACCGCAGCGCTGTCGCTCCGCGGCGCGGGGGCCTCCATAACCTGCGTGACGCGGTGCACCATGAGGCGCAGCCGCGTCACCTCCGCGCTGAGGGCCTCGACCTCCTGCTCAAGGATATCCATATACATGGCGACGCAGAGCTTGTGTAGGTGTGGGCTGGGTGTGGGTGTCGCCACGGGTACGGCGAGCGAGGATTTGTGGTTCCCGTTCTTGATCTATGAGAGCGGATCGGCGTCTAGCTTGTCTATGACGTTGCTTCTGCGTGCGTGTATTGTGTGCGCTCGTGAAAATCGGTGCCGCTTCGATGGAAAGAGGAGAAGGTGGATGAGAGAGAGAAAGAAAGAGGCCGAGTCTCGTGAGAAAAAAACTTCGCCACTTGTGAACTAGGGACAAGTCAGCCAAAAGTCTCCTCCGCGTCACCAAAAAAAAAGGGCGAGCAGAGAACATGGGGATTTGTGCACGCAGCGTGGTGCTCGGCGCTCAAGTGGTGCCGCAGCTGCCAGCGGTGAGAGGCCCACCAGCTGTTTCATGATGTCGCTCGTCACAATGGTAGATGCTTCTTTTCTTCTTTTCTCGTCCTCGAGAACCTCAAGTGCTAGCACGATTACTGAAAGGCTGTCAGAGCAGCCAGGCCGAGTGATGGGCAGGTTCATCACCGGCGCAATAACAAACAAACAGCCACGGTGAGCACGTGCGAAGTCAAGAACGGAAAAAAAAGGTGAAGAAGGAGAGGCGTGAAAACTGCGTTGTCGCACTCAGAAACGCGTCAACGCACGCACGCACGCACGCACACATACACACACACACACACATACAGAAACACACAAGCGCGTACCAAAAAAACAGAAAAACGAGAGAGAGCCACTGACGGAAAGGGAACAAGAAAAGAAAGCCGGCCGACAAAAGCGGAACGGTAACGGCACGGTCAGCGATGATGGAAAGAGAGCCAAGGGGGGGGGGGGTGATGGTCAGGGGAGGGAAGGGGAAGGGGAGAAGGAGCCAACTCTCAAAAGGAGGAAGTGCGGTCGAACGCAAAGGGCGAAGATCGAACCCGAAGACAGCGAAGGGAAACGCACCAGGAGTACAACAGAGCCACGAAGACAAGTGCGAGTGACCGATAGGTAATAGAAAAGGAAAAGCAAAAATGAACAGCGACGACGAGAGGAAAGTGGCACTTGCATTAGAGCCGTGGCCAGGGCAGTATGGACCACAGCAGGGAGACGCCCGCCCCTCTCTCTCGGTGTCCATCAATACGAGCAAGCGCGCCGCACACGAAGTGACGTGAAAGCACGGTATGGAGCGAATCCCACCCACAAGCCTACGAGTACAATCGGGTAGCTTTACAGGTGAGACTCCAGCGGCTGCGCTGTCTTGGTACAGCAAGCCACGAGCCGCTTCGTGAGCTGCACGCAGGCCAGCAGGTCACGGACGGCGGTGTACTCATTCGCTTCGTGGGCCCCGGCCGTGCCGGGCCCGATGATAACCGTTGGAATGCCCAGCTCCTCTTGAAAGAAGCCAGCCTCGGTCGTGCCGTTGCCCTTGACCACCTTGTAGTCGCTCATCAGCTTCCGCGCCAGCCGCGTGAAAGGGGCGTCCTCCTTGGCGTTGAAGGCGGGGCAGAAGCAAAACGCATCCAGCTCTACTGCAGCTTCGGCGTACTCCTCCCGCATCGCCGGCAGCACCACCTCTGCAAGGTACTGGCGGATGCGTGCGTCGACGCTCATGGCAACCTTGGTGTCGGCGATGCGGATGTTAAACTCGAAGGTGCATTCGGCCGGAACGGTGTTGACGGCGTTGCCGCCGGCAATGAGGTTTGTCGACATCGGGGAAAAGGGGCAGCCGTAGCTCGCGTCGCGGGTGTCATGGTCCCGCACGTCCTTGGCGATCTCGCGGATCTTCGTGATGATCTGCGCGGCGTACTCGATGGCGTTGCAGCTCGTGTTCATGAGCGCCATCGACGAGTGAATCGCCTTGCCTTTTACGGTGCACCGCCACACGCGGTGCCCCTTGTTGCCCGTCTGCACTTGCATGCCACCGTCGCCAACGAGGCAGGCATCGGCGGTGATGCCGTGCTGCTTCATGTAGTCGATCAGAACCGGTATGCCGACGCAGCCGAGCTCCTCGTCGTAGGAGAAGGCGAGGTGCACCGGCTTCGCCCGCTTCGTCGCCAGGAAGGTCGGCACGAGCGCCAGTGCCACCGCCAGGAAGCCCTTCATGTCGCACGTGCCGCGGCCGTACAGCTTGCCGTCCTTTTCCACGAGGTGGAACGGGTCGCTGTTCCACTTCTGTCCAAGCACCGACACCACGTCGGTGTGGCCGGAGAGGATGATGCCACCGGTGGTCACGCCGTTTTCGCCGGGCAGCGTGCAGAACAGGTGCGCCTTGTCCCTGTCCGCGTTGTACACGAGCTGCACCCTTTGCCGAATGGCCTCCAGGTAGTCACGGACATAGTAGACAAGCGCCAGATTCGACTTGGTGCACGTCGTGTCGAAGCTGACGAGCTTCGCCAGCCACTGTTTCGCGCTTTTGGGGTACGTCGCCATTGGAGAGAGGGTCGCGCGACACTGCGGTGTTTTTGATGGTGAGGGAAACGAAGAAGAAGAAAAAGAGGAAAAGCAAAGACGGGAAAATGTGCGCAGGAGAGAAGCGGGGAGACTTGTAGCACAGTAATGTGGCAGCAATGGGGCGAGGGAGTAACGAGGCGGCAGGTGTGGAATTGGCGCATTCGCAACACACAGGCTTGGCAAAGGGGACAAGGAAACGAGGAGAGGGAGGGAGAGCCAGCGGAGTCACGTCTGAGATGCAGCGGACGAGGGCAGCGCTGCTCACGGTCCGTTTTTCCTTCCAGCCCCCCCCCTCCACCCGACGGCCCCCGCCACGCCCCGCCCTCTCGGCGAGAGGGCGGGGACCGGAGGGGGGTTCAAGAAGTGCGCACACCCCCTCTTCGCGCACGGCAGGACGTACACCTGCACATGAGGAGAGAAACACCAGGATCGCTTTGGTCTTATGTTACTCGAGAACGCCGTCGTGCGCCGGACACCAAGCGGTCGACGATCTTCAGTATACCGCGTCGCCGGCCACGATAGGAAGCAAAACACGGCCGGCGTCTACCGCCGCATCTGTTTCCTTCTTGCCCCGCTCACTCCTCAACCTGTTCCTCCGCTTCTCCTCCTGCGGCAGCGTCTGTGCGCTGGAAGGTCTCCGTCGACGCAATGCAGAACTCTCGCAGGACGCTGGTGGCGTAGCAGCCCGGCGGCAGCGCAAAGGAGGCAACGACGGCTTGCACGGGCCCCGCCGGCTCAGCCGCCGCGCCAGCCCGCGGCACCCGCTCACCCGCGTCCGCGCGGGGCAGCGGGAGACCTTCTGCCCTGCAGTGCCGCTCCCAGTCGGACTCCAGCACCGGCGCGCGCCAGCTCGCGACCGTCTCGAGGCGCAGCGCAAAGTCCGTCGGCCGCACGCCAAGCGACCTGTAGGTGCCGTGGAAGTGGAACACCTTCGTGAGCGCCAGGGTCTCCTTCAGCGAGAAGTCCACGCCGAGGGCGGCCAGGACGGCGTCGTAGTCCGCACGCGTGCACCCCGGAGACCCAGGGTAGACGAGGTCCTGGTCCGGACCCGGCACGGGTAGCACGACGTCTGCGAGGCCATAGCGCGTGCAGTCGTCGTCCGCAGTGAGCTGCCGCACTGTCGGGAGCTTGGCCTCCTCCTCGCCCCACCGGGGCGCCGGCTCGGCGCCAGCAACGCGTGCCTGGTAGGTGGACTCAAGGACGAGGTCGCCCACCTCGGCCTGCACCCGCGCGGCGCTCGACAGCCGCGCCGAGGCGATGCGGTTCCACACGAGGCTCTGCACGGCGTGGAAGTACATCATCGCCATGGTGCGCGCCATCGCCTGCAGCGCACCGAGGAAGTCGTTCGGGTTCGCGCACAGGTGCTTCAAGACGTCGCGCTCCTGGTAGCAGTAGTACGGGGACGCCTGCAGCGCCGCGGCGTAGTCGCTCGCGTCGTACAGCTCGACAACACGCTGCATTTCCGGTACCATGCTTCCCTTCGAAACGAGCATGAGCCGCAACCCCTCCCGCAGGTGCCCTTGCAGGAACTGCACTCCAACGTCGCTCGTGAGCACGTCAGTCGTGCCAAAGCGCTGCGGCCCAAAGTAGTTGACAATGCCCCGCTCCCGCACCACCCGCTCCACCTCCAGTAGCCGCGCGGCAGTAGCGGCAGGCGGGGCGTCGGCACCGGTGCCACCCGGGAAGGCGCGGAGGACGATGCGGAAGTGGTTGCCGAGCGCGTCGCCGAGGCGCAGCCCGTGCTCCTCCTCGTTGAAGCCGCACACCTTGATGACGTTGTGCGGCCCAAAGGTGCGCTCGTTGACGGTCCTGAGTCGCTCCACCGTCGTCTCCTTCACGGCAACCCGCTGCAGTGTGACGGCGCGCTTGTCCTTGGTGCCGCAAAACTGCAGCTGCCGCAGGGACAGCTTGAGGTGACCGGCAAGCATGCGCAGTGCCTGGTTGCTATCTGTGTTCTCCTTGTACAGGGTGAAGTGATGGTACTTTGGTGGCGGCCGGCTGACGCGAGAGCGGCGCCGCTCCTCGCGCCGGTCCGCCGCGTTCGCCTTGACCACCGTCACAACGCCGTCCACGGTGTTGCTCACGTGGGTGCCGCCGAGGCACGCCTTGATGGCCTTGTGCAGCTCCGTCCGCTTCTCCTTGTCCGTCACGCTGGGCAGCGGAACCGCACGGGCCTCCTCGGCGAGGCCGGCGAGGAGCCGTGCCAGGTCGTCGGTGCTGACGAGCGGTCCGATTGTGCTCGTGACAGCGCTGGACGCCGTCGTGCTGCTGGCGGTGGCGGCAGAGGCCGTAGCCGCGACCGCGTCCGTCTCGACTTCCGTTTCCTTCGCCTCTCCTGCGCGCGCCGCCGCCTCGACCTCACGAGGACGCTTGTGAGGCTGGTCGGGAGCAACGCCTGTCGCGACCGCGGCGCCGTCGTGTAGCTCCAGTACCAGAGGGGCACCGTTGCGGTAGAACGCGGGCAGCTCGCGCACCTCGAAGTCGGTGTACAGTGTCTTGAGCGACACGACCGGCAACGTAGCGGCACTTTTTTCACCGTTCTGCTCGCCGCCGCTCGTCAGCTCGACAATGCGCCGCGTGGCGCCGATTCGTTCTTCGCGTGCGTGGTGCCTTCCCGCCACACTCGAGATGAAGCGTGTCAGCGAGTCGGGGTCCATCGTTTTTTTTTTTCTTCCTGTTGTTGGTTTGTGTTCAACTCTCTGACGCCCCGCCTGTGGTGCGTTGGTCCAGACATAAAAGAAGAAAAAAATGACGCGTTGTGGACGGGATAAAAAAAAAAGGGGATGCAAGACGTGGACACAAGCAGAGTCACCTGCGTTGTTGGCGACGGCACGGCTAATGCTGCAGAAAACCACAGCTGGGCCTGAGCACAGGCGTACCGGGTTCACTTCGTCGCGACTTCGGCAGAAGAAGAGAAGTCATCGGCGCTTCGTTCTTGATTCGGGAGCGGCGGCTCACTTTCTTGTTTTCGTCTGTTCAGAGCAACTCGGCTGGCGGGAGAAGCGGGTGGCTGGGCAGGGATTGGAAAGGGAAACGAAGTCTGCGCAGGGCAGAGCACCCCTTCGCCTTCTCCTCCCCCCTCCCCCCAAAACGGAAGTCACCACTGTCACAAAAAAAAACACACACACACACACACACACACACGATTGTGACAACGTTACATGCACGTAAAACAAAGAAGGGAACGCCTCAGCCCACTCGGCGGCTCTCTTGACGACCGCTTTCCTCGTTTGCTCTCGCCCTTCTGCAGAGGCGCCTCCGTGCCGTGACTTCGCCACACTGCCCTCACAGGAGACGCTCCCACTTTTCGGCGATGAGCGGCAACTCGCGTGCCACGCGGCGTGTGGCGGGTGGGAGCAGCGCCGGACTCTCGCACACCCACTGCGACAGCGTGAAGAGGAGCTGGAAGAAGTTCTTCTGCACCGGCGACCCCCGCCCTGCGGCCAGGGCAGCGCTCACCAGGCGATGCATGTCCTGGTGCTCCTGCGGGGTCACCCACTCCGCACTCGCGAAGAGCGACTCGAGCGCCGCCGCGCTCGTCGCCGGCTCCGCCCGCTCCTTCTTTTCAGGAGGTGTGGGCCCCGAGGCCATCGCCGCTTCCCGTTCCCGAAGCCAGCTCCGCACCTCGGCCGACAGCCCGTGCACCATGTCGCGGAGCTGCTCCGACGCAGCCTCGTGCGCGGCCCTGTCGCCCCGCAGCCCGCAGGCCCTCCGACGCGCCGTCACGTGCTGCAGCGTCAGCAGCAACAGTGACTGCAGCGCCGCGGCAGCCACCTGCGGCACGACCGACTTGTCCGACAGCAGCAGCATCTCCTGCTCCACCGCGGCGACAGGGAAGAGGTGCTTCACTTCAAAGTCCATGAGCACCACGTCGGCGATGTCAGGGTGGCGTTCCTGCAGGCCGAGGCACTGGGCGAGTCGCGACAGGCTCCGACGCGTGTCGGGCGCCACCAGGCCCACGCACGGCGGCGGCGCCACGCTCCCGCTAGCTGTCACCGCCGGCGGGGGCTGCTGCTGGCTCGCAACGATGGCAGCGCCGGCGGCGAGAAAGCGCCGCAGCAGCGCGGCGGCCACCCCAACGTCCAGCGGTGCGCCTCGCGGGTCCTCCTCCTCCGCGGCGTACGGTGAGCGCGGCATGCCAGGCAGCGGGGCGGGCAGCGGAGGCAGCGCTTCTAGCGACGCACGCCGGGCCGAGGCGATCGCGGTCGCGGTCGTGGTGCTCTGCCCTGGCGGTGGTGTGTTGTTGGTGAGGAAGCCGGTCGGGAAGAGCTGCAGTTGCACCCAGCGGCTCGGCCCGCCCAGCAAGTCCCGCCACGGGACGCTGAGGTGCGACTGGAGCTGCGTCAGCGGCACCCCGCCCATCGTCAAGGCCGACGCCTCCGAGAAGAAGAGGAGGAGCTCGACAAGCTGACGCACGCGGCGGGCGCGACGCAGTGGGGCACGCGGGGTCTGCACCAGCACCTGCATCCAGATGGTGAGCCGCACGCGTAGGAAGTTCGGCACGAGCGGGAAGAGCAGCGCGTCGTCGCTCGCGAGGGCTAGGCTGATGCGCTGCAGCAGCAGCACCCGCTCCGCGTTCTGCAGCGGGGCGACGGTCTGCGCGACAATGCGCTCCAGAAAGCTCGCGAGTCGCTGGAGGCTCTTCAGGTAGTCGCGTGACGTGCGGCTGCCCGAGAGCACCAGGCCAGCAGGCGCGCCGTCGACCGGAAAGAAGTTGCCATCCGGCACGGCGTTCGTCTCCCAAAAGAAGAAGGCGACGTCGGTGAGCGGGCGTAGGGCGTGCTGCAGCACACTCATCGTCACGAGAATCTGGCACGACTCGTACACTGCAGACGCACCCCCGCGCGCCGGCCCTTTACCGAGCAGCCCACCCGTGCTGGCGGTGGTGAGCTGCTGCCACAGCTGCTCCAGCGGCCGGACCGCCTCGTTGTGAAACCGCTCCGCATCCCAGCGGCGCTCGTCAATCCAGGGCACCGCCTCGACTGTGACGGCGTCGGGGTCGCTCACGTAGCCGGCTTCGCCCAGCAGCGACACGAACGCGGAGAAGAGCGGGAAGAGGCGCGCCGCGTCCGCGTCGGCATCGCCGCGTGGCACGGCGAACCCGTCCAGCAGCGCGATTGAGAAGCCGTTGCGCTGCAGGTACACCTCCACGACGTCGCCGTCCACATGCGCCGCCACTGCACCGGAAGCCGCGCCGTCACTGGCTGGTGCAGGGGCTCCTCGCGCCATCGCGTGGCCGTCGCCTACTTGCTCGCCGGTGCCAGCAGTCCCTGGCACGGACGGCGGCTCGACAGCGCAGAGCCGCAGGAACAGCGCGACACGCTCGTCCGAGAAGGCGACGGCGTCGTCCGTCTCGGTTGGCGGCGCGGCCGCACCCTTCCGCAGCGCCTGCCACAGCTGCAGCAGCTGCCTCAAGCGCCGGTCGAGGCGCTCTCGCTCGGCGAGGGGCGGTGACGCAGGCAGCAGCGCCGCCCGCACGGCCGCGCACCACAGCAGCCCCGCCACGCTGTCCGCCGCCGCCGCCCACGCGACGTCGCCCTCGACGGCCACAAAAGGGACCGGCGCCCGCTCGAGCGCGGCGACGAAGTGCCCGCCCGAGAACGTCAGCAGCGTTGCGGCAAGGCAGCCGACGGTGGTGCTGGCAAACAGCGCGGCCAGGTTGCGGCCAGCCTGCCGGGCCACCCACGTCACGGTAAGGCTGGCGACGTCGCTGTCGGTGCAGCCCACGTCGCGCAGCGCCGGCAGCTGGGCCAGGAAGCCGTCCAGCCCGCGGACCCCGTAGACGAGGTCGGAAAGCGGGCCCATAAAGTTGACGCTGCCGTCCGCGTCCTCGGCGGCCGCGATGGCGCCACGCAGAAAGGTGGGCCGCGCAGTGCCCACGTAGAAGCAGCGCAAAAACACGTGCAGCGGCATGCGGCTCGCGGAGAGGCACCCGGGCGACGCTGCGGCTGCTGTCGTGTGCGCCTCACGCATGCGTCGATGCAGGTACGGGGCGAGTTGCTTCTTGTAGACGTTCTGTTCCGCCGGGTACGCCGCGAGAGAGGCTGTGAACTGCGCCTCGACGGCCCGCGTGAACGCCGCGGCGGGGGCCGAGGCGGCCGTGCAAAACGTTGCCTTCCAGAGGTCCGGTGTGACAAGGGCGGAGGTCCACTGCAGCGGGTCAAAGTAGCGCGTCGCTGCGGCCGACACGGCCTTGCACGTGAGGAGACGGTGATAGTTCTCCACGAGGCCCGCGTAGAGCTGAATGTAGTGCAAGCACTGGGCAGCCGTCAAGCCGCGCGGCACGACGGGCGCCGTCGTGCCCTCGAGAATGTCACGCGCCGTGCCGCCGCGCATCGGCGTTGTCGCGATCTCCGCGTACCCTGGCGCGAACCGCCGCTGTACAGTGTTGCACACCAGCGCCAGGTCGCCGAGGAACCCGCGAACGGCGTCGCCGCCGGTGATGTGGCAGCCCGACGGCGCGTTGGCGTCCTGCTGCACGTGGTGCTGCGGTAGCGGGAGCTGCAGCGCGACGTCCAGAAAGTCGTCGGGGGTCTGGCAGCCCCGCAGCAGCGAAGCGCTCACCACGGACGAGGCGGCGTTCTGGGCAGGGGCGCTCGCGCCTGTTTTGGCGGACAGGCGCGAGGGGTCGTAGGTGGTGGCTGCTGCGGCGGCGACCCACGAGATGGTGACGCGGTAGACGTGGCCAGCGGGGTCCATGAGCAGGGCCGCCGGACCGTCGCCACCGAGCGGCGGCTGCCGGCCACGGACGCTCGTCGAGAGCGCGCCGAAACGCGTCTCGCTTGGCGGCCCGGCAGTGCGGAGGAGGACGCTGCCCTCGGGCACGTGGCGCGCGGCGAGGCGCTGGCCGGTGCGAGCCGTGTATACCTCGACTGCGCGGCGCAGGGGAAGGTAGACGACGAGGAGCAGTGCTGGTCGACCGCCGCCGTCGCCACCCCCGCTGCCGCTGCTCGCCGTTGTCTCTGTCCACCACCACGTAAACTGCGCCGTGCGGCAGCCCTTGAGCACGCCCGTCACGACGCCGTTCTCGAGGTCGGCAATGTAGATGCGGCCCCCGCCCTCGACGGCGAAGGCGGCCCACTGCTGCGTCGCGTCCACCTGCACGGCCCCGCACTTGGCGTCCGCCTGCAGAAACGCGTGCTTGCGCGGCGCTGCCACCTTCTTGAGGTGTGGCGGCCGCTCCACCGGCCCGGTCGTGCCCAGCGCACTGAGCCACAGCGAGCGCGCCACCCCAGTGACCATGTTCTTCACCGCCTTGACGGTGTTGGATGCCGAGAAGCCTGACGGCGCAGACTGGAGGCGGTAGCTCGCGAAGAACGGGTTGGTGCCGGCGACGAGCAGCACCTCGGCGCACCCGCGTTGGGGTCCGAGCGGGGCCAGCAACGGCGACGGCCCGTCGTTGAGGGGCTGCAGAAAGAGGTCGGCGTCGCGGATGGAGAAAGCGGTCGTCTCGGCTGTGGCCGCCTTGGCCGTTGCCGTGCCGCCCTCGATGTTCGAGTACGCCGTCGACGGCGGGGCCAGTACGAAGACGCCGCTCACCAGATTCGCCATCTCACTGGCTGGGCCGGCGATCGGGAAGGCCGCTGTCGATGTGTCGGGCGACCACTCGAGGATGAGGTGCGGACGGCGGCCGTCGAGGCGGTCGATGGAGGCGCGCACGCACGTGTCCAGCGCCGCCCGGGTCAGTTCCACCACCTTTCCACCGCTGTGCAACACGTACACGCTCGCCAGCCGCGACCCGGCCGTGGGCGACTCCTGCGCGCTCTTCCTCTTCCCCGCGCTTGCGGTGCCTGCACCCGCGGCGCTGACGCCCTGCGTGTACGGGATCGCCGGGTTCCAGAGTTGCGCGTCGGATCGCTGCCGCACCACAAACTTGACCACCGCCTCGTTGACCTTGGCACGGTGCGGTGCCGCCTCGCTGCCCGTGTCCGTGCCCGCCGTCTCTCCGGTGCGGGCGGTGTCGGTCGTCGTGAGGCGGTCGCCGCGTCGCTCGTCGTCGAAGCGGTGGTGGTACTGAAACTGCGCCACCACGAGGATGGTGCCGCGCAGGGCGTTGCCAATCAAGACAGTGCCGTTCGAGGTGCCAATGAAGAAGTGCACGTGGACGTGGTGCACCGAGACGCCGTCCGCGCCACCGCCGCTGCTGCTGCTGCTGGACGGACCACCACCGCTCGTCGCCTCCTGCGCCTCGAGGGCCGCGGCGAAGGAGGTGCCGACGGGCTCGCGCACGAGGGCGACGGTTTCAATGACGCCCTCGTCCTCGGCAACCAGCTGAATCACCCGCGGCACGCGAAAGCCGGACTTGAGGGCCGCCGGCACGGGTGCTGCCGCGGTGCTCGGCGAAGCAACGGGCTGCACCAGCTCCAGCACGCACCGATTCTTGGCACGCACCATGGTGGCTATGAGGTACACCTCGGGGAACACCTCGACGACGGTTGAGGCGGTCGCACGCGACGAGGATGCGGCCTCGCGCGGGGGCACCTGCCCCACCCTCGTCAGCTCAAGCGGTGTCGTCTCCATCAGCCCTTGACGTGCATGGCATTCACAAACGTGTAAGAGAGAAGGAAGTGTACGAGATAAACAAAGCAGAGCCACAGAAAGCGGAGGCTGTAAGAACGGTGTTGTGAATGCCGCAGCTGCTGCGGTGTTTGCTGTGGTCTCGTGTAGCGGGGCGTGAGCAGCGGGCGGGGGAACGGAGAGGGAAAGAGGGGGGAGGAGGGGAAACAGAACTACAATCCATGCAGTCCGCCGCGAAGTGCAAAGGTGCAGATAAGCAGGGGATGAGCCCCAGACACGGAGTTCTGGCTACGGCTTCTCCTTGCCGCGCGGTGAGATGTGGTGGGGTGCGAAAAGAACAGAAAGGTGGACAGGAGAGGTGAGGAATGATGCGAATGAACGAAATGCCCAGCGCTGCCCATGTGCGACCTCGCACGGCCCTCGTTTTTCTTTTACAGATATTTTCGAAAAGGAAGACGTCGTGGCAGAGTGGCCTCCTCGGTGGGGCGCCGACGAAGAGCGCCTTTCTTGACTGTGGATGGACGGCGTACTTCTTCCCTCTTTGGAGCTCTCCCTGCCACGTCATGCTGTGCCGAGGGAGGCGTGGCTCTGCTCTTCACCACTGTCGCTGATGCGTGTGTGTGTGTGTGGGCGCGCAGCATGCGCGAAAGCGGCAACGTGCGACGTACAGCACGAGCACACGACCAGCCACAACAAAGGAGGAGAAAACGTGAACAGGCAAACGGAGGTGGACGGATGAAATACAGCCGTGGGAGCCGCGCACACGGGGGTCTTTACGAGGATGTGTCGATGTGTGTGTGTGTGTGAATGCGACGAAGCGGGGTCGCGCGATGCAGGGCGAGGGGGAAGGAAAGGGGATCAACGGAAAACCGATATGCCGCAGAAGCGACAAGCAACAGCCCAGCGGCGGGCAGCGCTTGCCTGCATCAGATAATAAGTGGGAAAAGAAAGCGAAATGGGACAGATGCGTGCGGCTTCACAGGGGCCAGCGCTGGTTTGTCAAAGGTCTGTCTGTGAGTGTGTGTATAAAGAGAGAGAGAGAAGACGAAGGGTCTCGGTGCGTCGCTGTCTTCTTGCCATCCAACACCGTCCACCAGCACGGCATCTCTAAGCAGGAAAGAAGAAAGGTGGGGGGGGGGCACACACGTCCCATTGCGCATCCACCTGGAGAGAGGGAGGAAGTGCGTGGGCCTCTATTTTTGCGGCGGCTCCGCTGCATTGGCGGCGGCTTTCCACTCCTTGTTGTCCTTTTCCGGCGCCAGACCACCTTTCGTCGGCGAGGCCCCCGGCGGCGAGTCCTTCCACACGACAACCGAGTTGAGCACGACGTTGTTGGGGACGCAAATGATGGACTTGTCCTCGCCGCGGAGGTACAGGTAGCGGGTGTCCCAGTCCATGACGGTGCCAGACACCGTCGTCGGGCCACCGCCGACGGAGACCTTGTTGCCCGTCCGCAGCGTCCGCTGCCCCGACAAAGCGATGCTGGCAACGAAGTTTGCGCCGAAGTCCTTGCACGCGAAACCGATTGTCGCACCGGTCACTCCGGCCGCCGCGATCAGCGGCGACGTGTCCACGCCGAGGGTGCCCAGCGCGGTGAAGAGGAGCACGCCCTCAACCGCCAGGGCGGTCACGCGGCTCGCAATACTGCGCTGCCCCGGGTCCTTGATGATGCCGGTACCCTCGTACAGCGTGTTGAAGAAGCGCTTCATCTCGCCCACGAATGGAGGAGGGAGAGAGGAAGCAAGTGGTGCGAGTGTGGGCACCCTCTCTGCTCGAGGTGCTGGCTCGATGCGACGGACAATTCTAGTGCGCACACGTCAAACGCTCACGGCAAGCGATCTGAAGGGAAGCGGGGGGGGGGGCAAGGTGGTATGTGGTGATGGTGCTGCAGAGACACACAAGCGGCAAGCAAAGCAGGCGTCGTTTGTTGATCAGAGGAGACAGGTGCAGAAAAACTCGCGCGGCTGCATGCACAGGTGTTCTCCGCTCCAAGCACCGTGTCGCGCGGTTTCGGTCATGCTGTCAGCGGCCTCTGCACTAGGCAAGTGCGAGCGTGCCTCCCATTTCGCCGGGGCTTTGCCACAAAAAAGCAAAGCCAGCCAACCAACCAAGGATGTGCGGAGAGGTCGCGCCACCCAACTGGAGGACAGCTCACTCCGGCAATCGACTCCTTCGTTGCCACACTGGAGTTCGCTTTGCTTCCTGTGTCTTAGTGGCTCTAGATGCGCCGCGGGACGTACTGCACACCCTTGACTTCCGTGTTGTTCTTTTCTTCGTTCTCAATTACGAGGTTACTCGCACGTCCTGCGCACCGCAACACGCGTCTCCTCTTCTCTGGCGAATACACGCAGAAAAAAAAAAAAAAGAGACTGCCAAGACGAACGTCGCGCAGCAGGCAGGAGTGCGGATTAACTTTTTCCCATCGTGCCTCTCCGCTCATCGCCCGTTCGCACGCATCTGCCCACCCCAATGCTTGCTCCGCATCACGCGAGTCGCTGGTCGCGTCCTCAAGAAGGACGGTGAGAGGGCAAATAGAACGAAAGGGGATGAAGAGAGACAGAGAGCCACACGACCACTAACACACAAAAAAACAAAAACACCACTACGGTCGTACACCGCGTGTGCGCGCGGCAAGACAGTCGGTCCCCCGTCGTGACCCGCACCGCCGCCCACACGCGGGCCCTCTCATCAAGGGAGGTCAAACCGCCAACACGAGCATCTGTCCGAGCGCGCGAGCGACTCTCTACAGACCAGTGCTCGCCGCACCCGCCGGCTTAGAGGTCTGCTTGCTGACGATGGCCGTCTTGGACTTGCCGTAGTCGTCGCGGCGGCGGCCGCTCGACCTAAGGAACTGCTGGAACTGAGCAGAGTTGGTGTCGTAGATCATCGTGAAGTGCAGGGTAAGGGTTCGGGGGGAGTAAGAGAATTCGAGGAAAGTGGTGTGGAGTTGCTTTTCTTTTCTTTTCTGAAAGGGCAGTGGGACTGTGTGAACTTCTCGCCGCGTGCGGACCTTGTGAAGACAAGACGGAACACAACAGCCGCAGCGGAACGGGGGCGGGCACACCGCGACAAAGAACGGGAGACGAACATCAGCAGCAAGAGTGGGAGAGAGTAGCGGAAGGCGGCTTCATACCAAACGGACTCTCCTGAGCAAGCAGAAGCAGCGCACTTGATGGTGTGCCAGTGACTTGCGTCGGTGCTCCGTGTCGGGCGGTGTAGCCAATGCAGGGCTGGTCGTGAGCATGCGTGCTTCGCCCCCTCTCAGAGAACGAGAGGGATAGAGAGGAATACATGAACTCCATCTTCGTCTGAGTTTTGCTTAATCGCCTTAAACGTCGTTGCAAGCGGCGAAGGAGGCTGAAATACCCGCCTCTCCCCCCTCCCCCGCCCGCCAGTCAAACAAGCAGCGCACAACACCAGACTTCTGTTCAGCTCGCGGCGTCTCCGCCGGCGGCATCCGTCCTTTCGCGCTTCTCCGGTGCGGCCTCGTCGTCGTCAGCGGTGGCGCCCGCGTCTGCTGGGCGTTTGTGCCCCGCCTCCGACGCGTTTGCCGCCGCTGCGACTGGGGCTGCCTCTGTGGTGGTTTTCCCCACCTTGATGGCTGTCAGCAAGTAGCCAGCCGCGGTGCTCATGTTCACGGTTGGGTGGGTCCGCTTGGGCAGGACCTGGTGGTGGCGGTACCACGTCTCGGAAATCTGCACGTTGACGCAGTCGGCGCGCAGCGCGAGGAAGATGCGTGTCAGGTCCTCGAGGAAGGGGCTGTAGACGACGATGTGGCCGCCACACGCGAGAAAGGGGAGCAGGTCGGTCACGGCGCGGTGTGGCGCCTCGTCGTCGCAGACAACCAAAGAGTCTGCCGGGCTGTCAAGCAGAATCCGGTGCGCCTCCAGTCCCTTGACCCACTGCGACACGCCGCTGCCGGTGTGCTGCCGCTGCTGCCGCTCACTGCCCCCCGTTGTTGTGGCCGCGGCGCCGCCGTCAGCGTCTACAGGCGACTCCTTGGCGGGCCTTTCCGCCTCCTCGACCCCCTCGAGGAAGCCGGGGTTGCGCGGCACGGCCTTCCAGCGCTCCTTGACGAGCGGCAGCTTGAGCACCTTGATTGCCGTGGTCGGGTCTGGCTGCGCGTTCTTGTCGAGCACCTGGAAGATGCGCCCCTCGCTGCTCATGCGCGTCAAAAGGCTCGCCGGCAGCACGCCGTTGGTCTTCTCGTAGACGAGGACGCGGCTGTTGTGGTGGACGTCGCTGTGGTGCAGGAGGAGAGCCATGGTGTCGGCGCGGAGGCGCATGCCGCGGGCGTCATCAGGGAGACTGTCGGATGGGTTGACGGTGGGCAGGTGCAGCTCGGCCAGGTTGTCCACGGTGACCCGCTCTACCTTGAACAGGGTGCCGTACTTCTTCTGTTTCTTCCTCAGGTACTTCTCCTGCGCAAAGTTCGTCTTGGTTTCGTAGCTGGCACTCTTCTCAACGAGAGTCTGGAGAAGCTCGCCGAGGCCCTTCTCGCGGCGAATGGCGGCCACCTCGTCGTTGGACAGCTGCTGGTTCGTGTTGTTGTCAACGAGGTCGCGATTGTCCTTCACCTCGTCCGCGTCGCCGACCTCGGTAATGTCCAGGTCGGGGTACTCGTGGCTCTCGACGAAACGCTTGCCGCCGTGGTCGAGGTGGCACACCCCGCCGTAGCGCATGCCGATCAGCGTCGTGGCCAGGGCGGCGCCGGAGCGGCCCAGGCGCACCCTCACATCCTTCTTGACCTGCACAATCTTGGTGTGCCCGCCGCCGCTGATAAAAACGTAGTCGTCCTCTTGAATCACATCCGAGGCGCTCATCTCGCCACCGCTCTTCGCCCTGAGCACGAAGTAGACAGGGAGAGTGACAGGCCGGAGGCGAGGCAGGTGTGGGGGTGGGAGAGTGGGGGGGGGGGGGAGTGGGGCGCAGCGGAGGANGCGCGAGTCTGCGAGCAGGGCGTTGTAGTGCCGCTCTGCATCGTTGTGTATTCAAAGGAAACATGGGACAGTAGCGGGGAGGGATAGTGGGAGGGTAGCAGCAGCTTTTCACATCTCGTGTGTTTGTCGCCAGCCCAGTGTTGGTTGGCGTGGCACGCTCCGGGGAGTGTCGGACCCCCGGCGACGAACCAGGGCGCTCTCGCGGCGATCAAGAGAGTTGCGGCCCTTTTTTGCACTGTTTGTTTGCGTTGTGTCGCTTTCCTTTCCAAGTCGTGCAGCAGCAGATCAATTTGTGCAGGCGACTTTACGCTTGTCCCGGCTTCGAGGGTGCCGCGGCAGGAGACGCGGTTCTTGTACATCGACTCGTGGCGCGGTTCAGCAAACTGCGCAGTGTGGCCTCTTCCGGTACAGGGGCGGTCATCTCGACCCGGGCAGTCTTGAGGGACTCCACGCTGCGCTTGATGACGGCAGCGCTTGAGTTCGCGTCGACCTTTGCGTCCGCCTCCTCCTCCAGCAGTCGGGCGCGGCGATACGAAGACACGCCGTCCACCCAGCAAATGTGGGGCACCTTCGCCAGAAACGTTGCCTGGTACGCGGCCACGTCGCGGCAGACCGGGTTGTCGAGCAGAAGCACACCGCCTCCCGACTGCTGCCCCGTTGCGAGCGCTGCATCCTCCTCACTCAGCGACACCTGCCGCTGTAGCACCAGCTCGCTCAGGCTCGGCAGCGCGACAAGAGGCTGCAGGGCGGCCGGAAAGGCGAGCATGTTGCCCTCCAGCATGCACTGAGTCAAGGCAGCGCACGAGGCGAGGGGCGCAATGTCGACCAGCCTGTTCTCTGCCGCGTTGAGAAAGGTCAGCTGCGGTGCAATGCACTCTATACCGACCAAGGTGGTGAGCTTGTTGCCACTCACGTCGATCATGCGCAGGGCGTGGCAGCGCAGCAGCGCACTTGCGTCGATGTTTGTGTAGCCCTTTCGCGGCACGCTCAGGTGGTACATGAGCTCGGGATCGTACTGCTGGGCACCGACGAGGCAGTCCCTCTCAGTGAGCGACATCGCGCCGCCGTTGCCGTCACACAGCACGGCTCGAAAATGAGAGTTTGGGAGGGAGGAGGTGGAGGGTACTGCACGGCGATACGAGTTGTATGATGGGCGTAAGTGGCTCTCAGAAAAAAGAGGGTGGGGGCAGCGGCTGCACTCCAGAGCAGACGCGTGAGATCTGAGAAAGGGCACGCACACACATACACACACACGCTGTCCGTCCGTTCTACCAGGAAAGAAACAAAACATCGCGAAGAGAGCAAGATGGCACGTGAGAAGAGGGGCGGGACGAGGGGGGGGGGGGGTAGAGAGAAAGAGGACATAACGCTGATGAACCGGCGTGTGTAGAGGAAAAGGAAAACAGATCGCGTTCAGCGCGACGAGAAAACAACAACACCAAAGTGGCGTGCTCCACACGAGAGGGCAACCACACACGGCAGGAGGAGCCATCGGAAAAAGGAGAGGGGAGAAGTAGCGCACCTCAGCAGCGCGCCTCCCTGTTTTGTTGTTCGTGTGTTCTGAGTCTCTTCATTTCTTAAATTGTTTTCTTTCTGGCCTTGTCTGTTTCAAACCGCACTACCACGGGGCTTAACAGATGATGCAGTCTGTGAGTAAGATCAACCAACGCACGCAAAGGCACCGTGTCTCTTCTCCTAGTTCCCTTCCCACCCTCCCTGCCCCTCGGCGGAGTTCACGCAGAGAGGCGGTAGTGGAGGAGGGCCTGCTGCTTGACGCGGCGCTGCGCCGACCAGAAGTCCTGCACGCGTTGCTTGTGCATTTGCTTGCGCAGTCGGGACGCGCGCAGCGTCGGCGGCAGCTCCACTTCGAAGACGCTGCATAGCTCCTCTGCCATCGCCTGGAACTGCGAGTGGCCACGGGCACTGTCGCGGCTGTCGAGGATGTGCAGCACCAACGCGCTCACGCTTGGAATGAAACCCATCTCAAGGTCTAGGATGAGCCGGCCGACCTGGTACTGCTGGCCCGGGGTCAAGGCCGTCACGCTCTTCTCGAGTCGCTGGAAGCACATGACGACAAGCCGCAAGGGCGGCCGCGCCTCGCAGAGATTTGCGATGGACTGCAGGACGGCGAGCACCTGCACCACGTCCAGCTTCACCTCCGAAGTGGACTGCCGCTCAAGTGCCAGCAGCGCCGCCGTCACCACCGCCTCGTCACGGATGCCGAACTGAGTGTGGCACTGCAGCAGGCGCACGAGGGTGCTGCGCCGGCACTGGTCTATCATCGGCAGCAACCGCGTGTCGATGGCGTCAAGCACCGGCTCGGCAAGGAGCTCGCTACTCACCTGCTGCACCGCCACCAGCACCAGCTCCAGGTCCTCGCTCGACAACAATGCGACGTCGTCGTGCGTGGGGAGAAAGGCGATGTCCTCAAAGCGGCGCAGCACCGCCGTCTCCGTCGCAATGGCGCGCAGCAGCACGCAGCGGCTGTGCGCGTCGGCGCGACCGTAGCACGACGCAAACGTGCTGTCGAACGCCGCACCACCGCCGGCTGCGCTTCCGCCAGCGGAGTCTGAGGCCAACGCCAAATCCCACGCCTTCACTCGGCTGATGTACTGGACAAGGCGGGCGAACTCGCTCGGGGTGAGTGCCGCGCCACGCTGCAGCAGCGCGGTGCACATGTGCCGCGCGGCAGCCTCCACGGCGGACGGAGCGGTCGCCGACGCCAGCACGTTGCCGAGAGCCGCCAGCCAGTGGTGGGTGCCGTCAAAGACGCGCAGCACCACTGCCAGCAGAGGCTCGAGCACGGCTGCGTTGTGCGTCCGCGGCGCCGTCGCCGTCCCTGCAAACACGCAGGTCGCCGCCACTTGCAAGAGACTCGTGAGGGCTGCGACGACGTCACTGTCCGAGCTCGACGCGGATGCCGCGTAGATGCTGCGCAGGTTCGGCTCCGTGAAGAGGGAATCGACGACGTGACGCACCGTCGAGGGCAACAGCACGTGGTGCTCCGCGAGAAGCTGCACGAGCGCCGCCAGGTCCCTCCACTTGGGCGGCGAGGCACCGAGCACCTCCGGCAGCAAACGCTGCTCCACCTTGGCGACCACGCCACGCTCGCGCATCTGGTACAGGGAGGGCGGGTAGCCGACCAGGAAGAAGCGCAGCGCCTCCAGCGTCGCGATGTGGTCGAGCGAAAGAACGCGGTCACAGCAGGCACGCACCAGCTCCAGCCGCGCCGCGCGCTCGGCCGCGTCGAGTAGAGCCGGGGCGCTGGCCTGCGGACCGGCAAACACCTCCGCAGCTCTCAGGTCGTTGCTGTCCTCCGCCGTAGTGCCTTGCGCGGGTTGCAATGTGGCGGCCGCCGGGCTGCTGCCCAGGTATGCCTGCAGCACCATGAGCAGCAGACTCTTGTCGGACTCGCTGCCCTCGTCCACGGTGGCCTGCGCCCGCTCCACCAGCGCCGTCAGCAGCGGCAAGGACACCTCCTCGTGGTGCGCCGACAGCGCAGAGAGCACGCGCGTCACCCACGCGAGCGTCATCTGGGGCAGGTGCGCGCGGACCACGGCGTCGTTGACCGCCGCCGGCAGGTGGCGTGCTAGCGGGACGTACTCGGCGAGGTCGACGGTGAGGCGCACGTCAGACGCTGCGAGACAGGTCAGCACGTCCGCGGCGGCAGCTGGGTACTGGGAGGCGAGCTGCAGGAGCTCGCGTGGGCTGAAGTTGCCCAGCTGAGGCTGCAGCCGGTGCATGAGGAACGGCGCCACACGCGGCAAAAAGAAGGCAAGCCGGCGAAGATCGCTGAGCGCGAGGAGCTTTGCGTGCGCGGGCTCGAGGAACGGCAGCGTGCGTAGCACCGCGGCCTCCGCCTGGGCGTGCAGAGCGACCAGCTCGGGTGCGCTGTTCATGTCGTCCACCTCGTCCCCCTCTGCCACCGCGGACTCAGCAACCAGCTCGGCGTCGTCCGGCGCCGCCGTAGTCGCGGAGGTCGCGACTGGCAATTCGCTTGTAGCGTCACCGACGACCGAGTCCTCCTCCGACCCTTTCGCCACCCGCACGTCTGCGTCACGCAGCGCGGCGTTCGGCCGGAACACTTCCTGCATCGCCGACGTCGTGTACACTTTCGTGTGACCCAAGTGCCGCAGCAGGGCTGCCAGCGTCGCCTGCACGACACTGCTCTCCTGTCTCAAGTCGTGCGATGCAGCGGCCTCAGTGAGGAGGGCATGCAGAATGGTGAAGCTGGCGACAGTGATGTGCAGGTCTTCGTGAAGCCGCGGGTGAGTTCGTGTGCGCTTGAACGCCTGAAGAAGGGCCGAAAACACGTGCGAGAAGATGGCAAGCTCGGCACGCCACAAGAGCGAGCACAGCAGCCGCGGCGACGGGCGCAATGAGTTGCAGGACTCTGTCCGAACGAGCCACACAAAGTGAGCTGGCAGCAGCCGTTGTGACGGCGCCGCCGCCAGCCCGTCCTCGACGCAGCCGGCGACAGTCTCCACCACGGGCGGCTTCGCTGCATAGACGTCAGCCTGGTCATTGGTCGAGGGCCACGCGCCCACATTGCAGTCACCCACGAAGTCCTCCAGCACCACCGCGTGCGCCTTGAGGAAGGAGCGTGCCCAGCTCTGCACACTGCGAAACGGCACACCGCCCCCGACCTGCAGCAGCAAGCTCAGCACCTCCTCCACGTCGGCGGCTGTCACCGGCGTCGTGAAGATCTTGTCGGCGTCGCAGCTGACACCGTCGCCCAGGACCGGCGCCTCCTCCGCCGTCCCCTCTGCGTCCTCGTCCCCGAGCTCCCCCGCCGAAGACGTAGCCTCCTCTCCGGCTGCGGCCACGTTTTCGTCGGCGCCGTCCTTCAGCGACGCCGTGGGCGCAGCTGTCGCGTTGCTGCTCTCCGCGTCCGCTGCGTCCACTGCCGCCGAGTTCTCGGCACTCACGACGGTCGCTATGTAGTGTTCCACCCACCTTCGCATCATCTCGTGCCTCGCGGCGGTCGTGTCGGCGTTGGTGCCGCCAAAGGCGTTGACAGCAACGGCGTAGCGAAGCACCCGAGACAGGGTGATGGTGTGCACCTTGAGTGCGTCGGCATTGACCGGCAACTGGGTTTTGAAGCTGCGCGTGACAAGGGTACGTTGGCTAAAGAGGGCTTTGGTGAACGCAACGGACGTCACCTTCAGGTCGACTGCAGGGATGGCAAGGTAGCAGACAAACTCACGCAGCGCGCAGCCGCTGCACTCGGCGCAGCTGGACAGTAAGCGGGCGAGCAGCTCACGGCGGGAAGCGTCGTCCCGCAGCACTGAAAGGACTTTACTCAGAGTTGCAAAGCGGCTCATCCTGCTTTGGACGGCCCGCAGGGCCGGCACCACGTAGCAGTGCAGCAGCGTCGCGTCGCTCATCGTCTCCTCCTCACGGAGGTGGTGGTGGTTGAGTCGATCCTCGACGTAAAGCTGCAGCGCGGCAAAGCGCACGGCGTAGGCCGCCATCCGGATGCCTGGGCTCCTGGGGCCCCTTTGCGGCGCCGCGGTTGCCATTTTCGCCCAGTCCAAACGGCGGACAAGCAGCTTTGTCAGCACGCGCATCTCCTCCCGTGCCTGCCGCTGCGCCGCGTCCGTGCCCACCAGCAGCGCAGCACTGTGCGAGGCCTCGGAAAGAAACACCACGGCAGCCCCCACCTCATCCGAGAGCAGCAGCTTCGCTTCACCGCCAGCGTCTTCGCCCGATGGCGCTGCCGTGTCGTCGCCCTCGTCACCCCGGGAGCCGAGCGGCTGCTCCAACGCCGCGAGCATTGCGGCATGCAGATCTGGGTACTCGGCGAACATCCTTACAAGCAGGTGGCGGTCAAGGTGCCACGGGAGGTGAAGTCCAAGCGACGTCAGGACCATCCTCGCCGCGGTAGGGCTTAGCTGCTCCTCCGATGCGCTGTCAGCCAGCTGTGCGGACGCATGCCGGGCCACGTGGTCCTCGAGCAGAGCCGCGACGCGCGGCCGTACAGTGCCCTTTCGCTTCACGTACGGCAGCAAGCAGAGGAGCGCTTCAAGGGAGGCGGCGGCGGCACTCGCGAGCAGGACGTCGGCTATTTCTGCACTGCGGCAACCCACACTCGCTAACGCCGCCGCGAGCACGCGAGGCAGCTGTCTCATGTCGTCCGCGCTGTACGCCCCAGGGTCACGAGCGACCAGCAGCAGATACTCCGCCAGCATAACCCGATCCGACGCTGGGGCACCTTGCATGTTGCACAGGATGCGCTCGCAGTCGGACATGCCGACCGCAGCACGCGCTGCCGCAGGCCGGATGAGGGCCAGCGACGCCGCCGCGTCTTCAAAACGATCCTCCGCCTCTGCCTTGTCGGGAGACTCGATCCTGTCTGGCGCGCCTACACTTGCCAGCTCGCTCAGCTGCGCCGTCAACACGCCTGCCGCGTCGCGGCGCTGCTGCCGCAGCGTCTTCACCTGCTCATTCGCCAGCCGCACAAAGGCCCGCATTAACGGCTGTAGTGCCCTCGTCTCGGCGCCGGCCACTGTCCTGCTGCACCGGGCGGCATCAAACAGGAGCATTGCGGTCAATACCGTTTCCATGAGCGTCCCATCCTCCGCGCCTGGCGGCGTCGCCTCCACCTCAGCGATGCGGGCGCTGGTTTGATGCACAAGCGCGAACCACACCGCGTCCGGCGTCAGGATGCTCGCCAGCGTGGCGGGCGGCAGCTGCAGCGGGTTGCCGTGCGTCACGCGGTCCAACGCGTACGCTGCGGAGAGCAAGACGGTGAAGGGTTGCAGCTCGAGGTGGCGGCTGCTCGCGGTCTGCTCTAGTACGAGCGCAATGCACCCCACGAGATCGCCAACGCGATCGTCACGCGTTAGCTCTGTCGCGCCAGGTGCCACCGGCGCCCGCGCGAGCCGCAGCGCGACATCGCAGAGAAACGTGAGAACGATCAAGCTTTGGCCGCAAGAGAAGCTGTGCGCAGTTGCCTGCACCCAGCGCAACACGGCGTCGTCCATCGCAGCCACGCTGTCTTCCGCGGCGCTGCTTGAGGCAGCGAGGGGGAGGCCCAGAGTGGTGTCCTGGTGGTAGGCACACCACCGGATGACGGCGTTGAAGCCGCGCTTTTTTGCATCCTTTGTCTTGATCCCGGCAGCGCCGAAGCGTGACGCCCGCGGCGTGGTCGCGAACTCGTTGAGCTGGCGGGTGATTTCAGCGGGCTTAACGGGCTGACTGGCATTGGACTCGAACAGGGCCGAGGTCTGCCGCAGCGGCGGCGAGCCGAGCAGGATGAAGGGCAGCCGTGCGGCGGCCGCACGCAGCAGCCGCGTCGACAGAAACGCCATGCGTTGCGAGCACGCGGTCCAGAAACGCACCGCTGCGGCGGTATGCGTGCAAATATGTGTGGGCGTGTGCGTGTGCGTGTGTGTATCCTGCAGCTACCTGTTGAAGCGGTGCATCAGATGCGCGCAAATAGGAGGGAAAGCGAAGGAGCCAGGCTGGCGTCGACGAGGGGGAGGTGGGTGGGGCGACAACGCCGGTGGATGCACTAAGGTGTGTGTGGGGGGGGGGGGGAAGGGGCTGAGACGAGAAGAAAACACACACACAATACACGACAAAAAAACTACCTGAGGCGTGCACGCCGAGCAGGCAGCGTCGGGCTCGTTGGCGTCCATTTGTGTTCTCCATTTTTCTTTCTCTTTGCGCAGCATTGTGCGGCGTTCGCTTCTCGTGGGTTTCACTTCTGGCCGCGCTCACATGCGGGGGTGCAGGCGTCCACGCGAGGGGTGAGAGAATCACCGGGGGGAGGGGGCGGGAGAGAAGATGGCGGCGAGGAAACACCCCGCACTCCGTTCGCCCCCCGATCAACGCCTCTTCTATGAGTCGCCCGAGGCGCTTCTATGCAGCGTCCAGCCAGTGGAAAACAAAGGAGCTCATCGACTGAAACCCCGACTCGTGCAGTGCATCGCGTCGATGACGCCCTTGACAGAGCCCTTGCTGCGATCAAGTTGCACCCGCACCAGCTGGAGCTGCGCCTCACTCAAAGGGCGCAGGTCCGTCACAGGCTTCATCATGGGCTCTGCCAGCGGGGGAACAACCTCTGGTGATGCCATCGCCGCTTCCTGCACAGCGGCGCTCCGCTGCCGCTTGCGGTGCCACGTCTCGGCCGCGACAGGACTCGTCGACGGAGCGGGCTGCGGCGGCGGCGGATGCGACGAGGGCAGCTCGTGAGCCTCGTCCAGGAGGGTCGCTGTGAGCCCGGACGCTGGGATCTCGAGGAGGGAGGAGAGAAGCGACACACTGTCCAGTGCGTCGTCAAAGCGGCTCTCGTCCCGCATTGCCGCCAGCACCGCCGACGCGCTGCGCCCGCTCGCTTGCTTACCGCCCAGTAGCGCCCGCACGTGCTCGTAGGCGCTCAGCAACCGCTCCTCCAGCTGCACTGCAGCAGCGTGCTGCAGGGCGCGCCGCTCTGTTTGCGCGGCATCCCGCCGCATCTGCGTCAGGAGTGAACGCAGCATTGCCGGAGAAAGCGACGCCTTCAGCTCCGCCGACAGCTGCGACAGAAGATCGCTGTCGCTCGCCGACGATGGTTCTGCTGCTACTGCTGCTGCGCCTCCTCCACCAGCGCGGCGCTGCAGTAGCTCGTGCTGGCCGTCAGCAGACGGGGATTCACCGGCGAAGGTCGTTGCTGCGGCGCCTTTTGCGCCAGGCGCACGGTCCCCTACTTCGAGGTACGCAGCGTACGCACTGTGCTGGTTGACGAGCTCCTTCCACGCGCGTTGCGCCGCCGGGCTGCCCTTGCGGTGTAGGGCCTGCTCCAGGTGCAGTTCCGCCTCTGCTGCAGATACGACGTGATCGGCAGGCAGGTACAGTCGAGCGCGAAGAATGCCACCCGCGGTGGACCTTTGCGGACAGCGCTGCTGCAACTTCTGCGCAGGGGACGAGGAGCACAAGACGGCAGAAGCGCTCCCAGCGTTGTCCGCGTCGGCGTCCGCCGCGTCTGCTTCGTGTGCGCGGGCTGACGCGTCTAGCGTCCAGCGCACCCTCACGTGATCTGGGAAGACCATCGCCACCCGTGCGATGTCGTCGAGGGTGAAGGTGAAGTGGCAGTAGCGCGTCACGGCATCGAGCCAGCGCGGCTCCACTGCAACGCTGTGCACCGAGGGCGAACGGCGAGCGGCAGACGACGCGCTTGTCGCGGCCCCGACAGTGCCGACGAGCGCCGGACTGGCTCCCAGCTGCGCCTTCTCCACGAGACTCACAAGACACACGCTGTGCAGCAGCTGCGCCAGGTGCGCGTTCCACGATCCGCGCGCCACGGCCGCTGCGGTGGTGCCTTCTGGTGCTGCCGTAACCGCCTCCCTCGCGACGACGGCCGTGGCGGGGGTCTCGACGATGCGGGCGGAGCCAACGAGGGCACGCACGTACTCAGCGTTGTGCCGCGACGGCGCTGCAGCGGGGGCCGGCATTGAACCACAAAGAAAAACACTGTCCAGGGTGTTGTGCGTGGTGGTTGTGCGGCACGCACTGGGCCTCCGCAGAGTGTATTGCTGTGCTTCGGTATGCACCCATTCGGTGGGGGTGGGCAAAAGAGAAGGAGAGAAAGAAAAAAAAAAAAAACGATCATCGGTGAGGGCACCG
This sequence comes from Zelonia costaricensis, assembly GCA_030849075.1. Lineage (NCBI taxonomy): Eukaryota > Euglenozoa > Kinetoplastea > Trypanosomatida > Trypanosomatidae > Zelonia > Zelonia costaricensis. Next base: position 70,397 of record JASAOO010003494.1, read on the forward strand.
GGGGAGCGAGGGGCGGCGGATGAGGGCAAATACGGGAATGGAGAGAGTGCAGAAACGGAAACAGGTCGCGCGTCGGTGGTGTCAAGGGCCGTAAAGGCGGTGCGGGAATGTGCGGAGATGGGCGGGGGAGAGGAGATCGACTGGGCGCACACGCAGCTCGACGTAAGGGTCGCTGCTGCTGCGTGGAGTCCCAGCCTTCGGCAACACGGGTGTGCAAAGCGCTGGTGAGTGCAATGGTACCGCACGCTGGCGCGGGAGCGCCTCGATATTGTTCTTTTTATCGGCGTGTGGGTAGGTCAACCTCACACGTCGCGAGCGGCCACAGCCATTTAGATGCCCCCCCCCCCCCCACATGATGGGTAGCCGGATCGTCTCTGTCGCGTTTCCTCCGTTTCACGAGATTCAGCACAATCCCATTTTGTTTTGCCTTTGCGTACTCCCCTGTTTGGTCCTCTCCTGGGTTTCGTAACTCCACAGCGACGCGGAGGCAACACGACAATGTGTGGCAGAAGGTAGAGACAAATGGGGTCGGAGAGAGAGAAAGAGATGGGGGTTCGGTTGAGAGCACCGCACGAAGAACCGGAAGCAAGCGCACGGCACACAGGTGGATGGGAAAAGATGGAAAGGGAAGGGAGAGGGGAGCGAAACGGCACGGCAAGAAGAAGAGAAGAGTCACGGGGGAAAACGAAAACGTGTCGGACCCGGCGTAGCCCTTTTTTGAGAGGAGACGGAGTGCGTTTGTCGGGGTGACGAGATGCTCGCAGACTACTGGAGCTGAAGGCCGTCCTGCACCTTCAGTCCCTTCGCCGTGCTCCTGTTGTTGTGTTTTTGCCAGCTTTGATCTATCGAGATGACGTGGTCGGTGATGTCCAGACTGTCAGGTACAGTGCACACGGAGGGGAGGTCTGACCTCCTCTTCATAGGCACCGTGGGTGCCCCGGCGGGGGGGCTATCCAAAGTGGCTACAAAAGGCGCGGGACTGTGTGGACCTACAGAGAAAAAGAAGGCGCGGGCAAAAACAAAACACGCACCTGTGGCCGTGCAGTTTGGAATTCTATGGAAGGACAACCAGGGGAAGTAAACGAAGAAAAGGAAGGCAGGGCGGCGATGCGAAGGAAAACGTTGAGGCGATCCGCAAACGGCACCCGTCACAGAACGAGTAGCGGGCGCCGCTTGTCGACGTTGACGTACCATCGACGACGACACGGACAGGCACGCCCCACCGGGCAAGCCTGAAAAGGAAAGGAAAGGAAAAAAAAGGAGCCCAGCTACATGGGGCAATCTATCTATGCAAGCGCGAACAAATACACAAAAAAAGGAGGACGGGAGAGAAGATGGAGACCCGTGGCACGACCTCGCAGAGCCTCCGCAAAACCCGCGCCAGGAGAGGGCCGTAGAGCCGCATGAGAAAAGCGAAGCCGAGGAGGTTCTGTCGAGCAGGTAATCCACCTGCCTCCACGTTGGAAGCACGAGTCGCGCAAGGTGCATCTATGCGACCTGCTCTGGTGCCTTTTTGTTCTTCCGTTTTCCCTCTGTGCGTGACCGTGCCGAGAAAGGCATGGGGCGGGGAGCTGCTGGCCGGAGCACGGTGTGTGTGTGTGTGTGTTTGTGGCAGAAGGAGGTCACTTTGCCTGCCGCTGGATCGCCTGCGCGACGGCGGTGATGCGGGCCTTGGCGCTTCGGTGGTCATCGCGGACGCCCGTTTGCGTCCACGCCTTGGCGAAGTGCGTCATGCGAGTTGGAGCGGACATGCTCTGCATCATCGGCATCAGCGCGGTGTAGGTGGCGTTGAAGGGGCTCTGCTCGTAGTTCTTGGGCACGATGATGTCGCTCACCTTGAAGTCGGCAGGACTCGTGGCCGGACGCGCTGCGGCACTACTGCTACTGCTACTGCCCTTCCGGATCGATGGCGGTGCCGGAGTGGGGCTCGCCAGCGCCTTGGACTTGGTGCGCTGCTCGAGCAGCTCCGTTGCGCGGGCCATGCGCTTGTTCAGGTCGGAGATGTGGTGCGTCTCGTTCCAGAGCGCCTTGATCTGCCGCGTGCCGGCCTTCTTCGGGTGGTTGGGAATGAGCCCCGTCATGCGCATCTGGCGGTAAAAGTGAATGTATCGGTTCTGGCGACGCCGGCGCGGCCCGGTTGCCGCGCGCTTAGCGGGGGTGCGGCGAGCGACCGGCTTGGCTGCGACCTTCTGCGTCGCCGCCTTGCGCGCTCCTGTCGCCCTCTTCGGCTTTGGAGAGGCCACCGCCTTTGTCACGGTGCCGGACTTGCGCGCCGTCATGCGCCTCGCTCCAGCTGCCGCGGACTTGCGCGCCACGCGCTTCACGGTGGCCTTGCGCCGGGGCTGCGACTTCGCCTTCCACACCCTCAGCCGCTTGGCGGCGGTTCTGCGAACAGTTCGCGGCCTGCGTGGTTTTGCCGACGCGGTCGACGTTTTCTTTGCCGACGGCGTCGACGTTTTCTTCGCCGCTGACGCCGCCTTCTTGGCTGGCCGGCTGCGGTTCGCCGAGACGCGGCGCACGCGGCGGGGGGCCTGCGGGGCCGCCTTGGCCGCCCGCGTCCGCGACGGGCGCATGCGCAGCGGCTTCTTCGCCGAGATGCGGCGACGCGGCACAGTGGCCGCCGGGGCTGCTGGCTTCGCAGCGGCACGCTTGGCCGCCGCCTTGCGCGCGCGGCGCGGGCGCAGCTTCTTGCCCGCCGCCTTTGTCACGCGCGAGGGGCGCATGCGCAGAGTCCGCCGCGGCTTCTGCGGGGCCGCCGCCGCCCTCTTCGCCGCCGTTCGCGGCTTGGCGGCACTACGACGCGTTGCGGCGGCCTTCTTCCTGCTCACACCCGCAGGCTTCCTGGCCGCTGTGCGCGGGCGGCGCGCCACGACGCGCTTGCTCGTTGTCGCCCGCGTCGAGGGCCTCTTGCGGCTCTGCTGCTCCTTGTTGAGAAGTCGCACGGCCATATCGACCCGCTTCGGCGCTGAGAGGGAGCGCTGCTGCCGCGTCAGGGTCCAGATGCGCTGCACACGGTTGCGGTTCGCCCCCGTGGCCGACAGGTTCGCCCGCTGCATGACGGCAGTGCGGAAGGCTGCGTAGGGGGAGACAGCCTTGGGCTTCGCGGCGCGGCGGACGCGGATCGCCTTGCGCTTGGCTGCGGTCGTGCGCGTCGCCGCACTGCGCCGCTTCGCCGCGGCTTTGCGCCGGGGTGCCTGACGGGCTGCGGCCTGTACCTCGTTTGTTAGCGCCTTTTCGTTGCTGCGGTAGATCTGCATGGCGGCCGCGACGCGTGGGGCGGAGTAGTTGATGCCGTAGTGCGGGGCCGTGCGACGCCACAGAAGGGCCGCGGCCTGCATCTTCTGCGATCCTGAGACGGACGTCAGGCGGTTGCACACCGCCTTGTAAAAGCTGGCGAACGGCGGCTGGCGGCGCGCCAGCACTGGCATCGACCTCGACAACATGACAAGTGAGCCGAGGAGGATCGGCGCAGCAAACGTGTGTCGGGAAAGCGCTCGCAAGGTGAGCCTGGAGAGGGGGAGGGGAAGTGTGAATGAGAGGAAGCTGTGCTCGTTTGATGGCTTGCACGTGTGTGTGTGTGTGTGTGTGTGTATGTAGTATACGCCGGTGCGGGTCCGCGAACGGGAGCGGCGTGAGGGGGGCAGATGTAGAAGAGCGATTCACGGAAAGTAGTGGACGTGCGCTTCGGCTGAGAACAGAGGGCAGGGTCTGTGCACAACGTCGCGAGCTGTGCATAAGCCGGCGGGGAAGCACCAGTGAGAGAAGCAGGAGATGAAACTCGTTTCCTCAGCCCACCCCCATTCCACTGGAAGGTAGGGGAGGGGAAGGGGGCGTCGTTCAGGCACAACGCCGCACCGTCGCAACTGAGAAAACAGGGTGCGGAAGAGGAGGAGGGGGCGGGGGGGGCAGAAAGCGTGCGCCGGCAATTCCTTCCAGCGCCTTGAACTCTGCCCGACTCAGAGCCCTCCCAATAAACTGAAAGTTCGCTTCTTCTCCTCGCGGCGACCGCTAGCGTCTGTACGATGCCAATCCGAAGAAGGGGAAAGACAGAACGGGGGAGAGGACAAGGGGAAGAGAAATAACTGCGTCGTGAGCGGGAGCGATAATCCCTGACTCATTCTCCGCCCTCCCATCGGCACGACTGTGGGTCTTGCGGGACGCGAGGGCTACATCACAGACGCCCAGGCGGAAAAAAAAAAGGCGTAGAAGAACAAAAAGCACGAGAAAAAAAAAGCCCCTCTCACCAGGGGCAATGGGGAGAAAGCTAAGAGAACAAAAGAGGAGGAGAGGGGGTCTGTGAACGGTGTCCACTCTGCGAGACGTGCGTGTGCAGCGAACTCTACACACGCGCACAATACCGCCCTCCTCATGAAAGGGACATAAACTTTGCAGATGCACGCAGGCGACGTGCGGCGTCTGCGCCTGCAGGCGTTGTGCTCCGATGGCGTGTAGCCATCCCGCAAATGCCATCAGTACCTCCTCGCTCTCCCGCAACCTCCGCGGTACTGAGCACCCGCCATTTCTCTCTCATCTGTGGTGGCACGCTGCACGAGCCATCTGAAAAAAGAAAAGAAACAGCCGCGATAAACACCGTGCGTGTTGCGAGCAGGCCCCGCTGCTAGTTCGCGGATGGCTGGCCCGGACATTGCCGTCGCTGCGGCGCCCCCCCCCAAAAAAAAAAAGGCGCCGGAACGCAACAACGCTGTCGTCAGCCTCCACAGCACCGGCCCCATCGTGTGCAAAACAAAGAAAAGGAAGAAGGGCACCACAAGGGCGCAGAAAGGTGAAAAGCACTCTGACGTTCCGGTCTGAGTGCATGTGAAGGTTCTTTCCTACAGGAAAGCGCGTCAAAACGAGAAAACAAAAAGAGAAGTGAGTGTGAGGTTGCTACGGTGGCGTTCTGGTGAAGGGAGGCCTCTGTGCGTCGGTGGGCCGGGGGGCCCGGACAGGTGGGGGGAGGGGGCGCCGCGTGAGCTGAGGCACGCCCAGCGGTGAAAGCAGGGCGGTCGACGCGCAGGGGCGGGGGGGGGGAACGGGTGGAACGGGGATGGTCGCAGAGGAGTGCAGAAGAAAACAGAAACGAGGGATCTGATCGTGGCGCGCGCGTGCGACAGGCGCAGGGCATCTGCACCCCGCCATGCAGTGACGCACGTGGTGATGAGGGTCTCATCAAAAGAAAAAAAAAACGGGTGAGGCAAGAGGTCGCGGCGGGTCCTACTGCGAGTAGGGGGAGGGAGAGGGAGGGGGGAGGGGCTAGAGGTTCACTTCGAAACCAGAAAAGAACACTACTGCGTCTCACAGGAGCCACTAGAAACAGAAGTGGAAAAGGGCTGAGGGCTGCGAGAGAGCACGAAAAAGAAAAAAAGCGTGTGACGCATGAGAGAGCGCTGCCTTCTCACCGTGTGTGTGTGTGTGGTGTGTACAGAGGTTGCGCGCAGTGTGTTCTCTTCCGCCACCATGCTGCGCTTACCTAATCTGCGCCAAGACTTACACACGGCGTGACAAGCAGACACGCTCTCACTCGCAGTGCGCGGTGTATGCATGCACTGGCGTCGCATCACGACGCTATCGGTACCACCGCAGCCTCAATTCCCCTCCTCTCTCTCTCGAGCCTCAGCCTCCGCTCTATCACCACAGCACGTGCGTCCCGTCCTGGAGGCTCTACTCGCCGCGAATAATGAAGCGGCCCTCGTCGGGGATGTGCGTCTTCTCCGCCGGCGGCTTCTCGATGGAGCCGAACGGCATCTGCGCGATGAGCTCCCAGTCCTCGGAGATGTCGAACGCCTGACGCAGGTCCGCCTCAATCAGCTGGTTGTAGTGCTGCAGCGACGCACCAATGCCGTCCTGCGCGAGAGCAGACCAGACAGCGAACTGGGCAATCGCTGAGGACTGCTGCGACCAAACGGGGAAGTTCGCCGCGTACGCGGGAAAAGCCTCCTGCTGCTTCTTGATCGAGGTCCGGTCCTCGTAAAACAGCACCGTGCCGGCGCCGGTGAGGAAGGAGCCGTTCACCTTCACCTCGCTTTGCGCGTACTGCTCCTCCGACGTAACCTTCTTGAGCGCCGCCTTCACGATGTCCCACACCTTCTTGTGCTCGTCGCCGAACAGAATGATCGCGCGGGAGCTCTGCACGTTGAAGGAGGACGGGCACTGCCGGATCGCCTCCGTAATGGACTTCGCCACCGCTTCATTGCCCTTCGGGAGCTTGTTGCTGATGCTGTAGATGGAGCGGCGCTTCTTGATGGCATCGATGAAGTGAGCAGAAGAGGGCATCGTGATGGTGGGGAGTGGTGAGGGGGGGGGGGGGTGAAGGGAGGTGAGGGGTGATGGGGGGGGGGTGTGAAGGGAGATAGAGAACGGGAGAAGGGAAGGCGATGTGACGTTGGGGAGCGAATGGGGAGAGAGAGGGATCTGCGTTGTGACGTCGTGGAGGAGGCGTGTGATTGCCGGCGCGCAGCCACAGGTAAAGGAAGGCGAAGGGAAAGACAACGAGAACGGCAGGGTTTGGGGCGGAGACAGGCGGGAAGCCGAGTGAGTTGGAGTGATCTCGCACTGCAGGCAAAGCGGCCAAGCCAGAAAGCGCGCTGCCGCAAGATGCTTGCATTGAGTCAAAGGAGCTTGACAGTCGGTGAAGGTCCAGCGGAAAACAAAAGCAGGGCTCTTCTTTTGTTCTCCTTCATTCTATAGAGGACATGTCAACGGCTGCACAGCTGGCACGCGAGGTGTCACGCCTCGGTCCGTCTTGCCGCACGACGTGATGGAACACCTAGAGCTCACCATGGCTAAACTTCTTTTTCTTTTCTGCTCAACCCTGATCCCTTGCGGGTCTGACTATATCCGCTGCTAAGAGAAAAGAGGGCGACTGGGGGAAGGGAGGTGCAAGGGCGAGCGACGTGACGCACGTTTCTCTATTGGAAGTGTGTGTGTGTCTGTGTTTGGATCGCTGACAGGCATCTGAAGGCACCCCCCAGAAAAAAAAAGAAAAAAGAGGTGCACGAGTCTGCGACTCATGCGCCGCGACTTTCATACATGAGGCTAGCGAGCGGAGAAGGGGGAAGGACTGAGCATCGACTCCGCAGCGGTCCCGCCACTTCTCGCGCGCACTGTCACGCATCACGAGCACAGACTCGAGCACGGAAGAGAGGGGAATCACAGAGGACAAAAATTTCGCACTGTGGAGAAACAAAAGACAGGAGACTCATGCTGGAGTAATCCAGGAGGCAAGCCGAGGCGGAAAACAAAAAAGCGACAAAAACGCCTCACAACGGAGGAGTGGTTGCAAAACCAACAGAAATACGGGAAGGGAGAGTGTTCGACTGCAGCCCGCACTGGCGCAAAGGTGCAGACACACGCACACACGCACGAACGCACCCGCACATGCACGCGACGGTGACTCCAGCAAGACCGGACAGCGGCAGTACGCAAACACACGAGTGCCGTTGAAACCGGCCACCTGCACCGACCTCCCCTCAAATCTTCCTCCCGACTCGCGCATGTGTGTATACGGCACTTCCCGATAGATGCGTAAACGAGGGCGGGGGAGGAGGTTGGGGAAGGGAGGAGGGGCGAGGGGCGAGGTTTGAAAAACGGCGACGGCGGCGGCTCGAGCCCGCGGAGGAGGGGGGAGGTTGCAGTGGAAAGATACGGTAAGCTGCTTTCGAAGCAACGCAGCTGCGTCGCAGCCTGTCTCTTTTGGGGACAGAGACCCGCCTCAAGCGGTCGTCACGGGCACGCGCCCGAGCACCAGACTGTCTGTGGTTTCCACGTACACGCTCCAGCGGTTCCCTGCGGCGCTTGTTGAACCGGGGCGAGCTTCGACTTGCCTTCGAGGCAGCGGAGCAGGGTGGTAAAATTCACCCGAACAGTGCTCCACTGGACTGAGGGCTCAACAATTCGCCGCAAAGGGGTCGCACATTCCTTTTTGACGGGGGAGAGGGTGGAAGGGGGGGGGGGGAAGAGGCGGATGATAAACGAGGCTCGACTCGGCGTTAGTCAGCTCCTACACCCCAAATCCACAGCATTCCCGCGTAGCCGAAGAAAAAAGAACCCGCTGAAAACGGTAGTCCGCTGTGGAGCTTCGTAGAAGGGTTGCCCACGGCCAGCTGATCGGGCTGTAGAAGAGACACTGAAGAAAACTAGGAAGGACCCGGCCGTTGCGGGACATCAAAAGGCAGAAGAGGAGCTACGGAGAGGAGGCAGACGGCCAGGCCGGGCACGCCGCCACTAGCTTGGTAGCAGTCGCTTTTCTCTCACAGCGCTGCTGCCCCAGGTCCGCGAATAGCACACAAAACGAAGTCTGGTGCTCCCTCGCGGCCGACGCCTTCCTCAGAGTACCCAATTCGCCAGCAGCTCCGAGGGTCATTTTTTTTTACTGCTGAACAATGAAGCGGCCCTCGTCGGGGATGTGCGTCTTCTCCGCCGGCGGCTTCTCGATGGAG